>CAUYQG010156957.1:0-14288 GCA_963574415.1 Tarsius wallacei | reverse complement strand
CCCCCACCACGACCCACCCAGGGAAGCTGGTGGGCTTGTTTGCAAGGCCTAGCAAGGGGTGGAAGGAAGAGCGGGACATGAGCCCCCTAACTTCAGTCCTCTCCACGTAGGAGGCTGGGAATGTGGGCCCCCCCGGAGTCCAACCTTCACATCCTTGTTTCTGTCTCCTGAGAAATGCAGAAGTAGGCTCAGCCTGCAGGCCATATGCCTTAGGGCCCCACATGCGGGCCAGGGCCATGGATGGGCAGTGCAGATGGGCCTGAAAGTGCAAGCCCAGCCTGGTGTGTTCATTCCTGAAATGAGTCAGATCGGGGGAGCAGTGACCTGTCTACGGTCACACAGCCCACCGGCAAAAGCATGAGGAGAAGATCGGCCAGCCCCATCTTCAGCCTGAGGGGGGTGGGATTGCAGGGGTTCAGTGGGGGTTCCCTCAGTGCCTTTCCAGACTCCCTCTGCCTCCTGCCCAGTCCCGCTCCTGCCCCCGCTCTGGCTCCAGCTTGGGGTTTGCAGGACTGAGCTTGGCTCTTCCGTGGGTCTTGGCGGAGAAAGTGCCGAGCAGCACTTCCCTCCACAAAGCCGCACTGTTCTCAGCAAATCCTCCCAGGATTGGGATGCATTTTTTTCAAATGATTCAGCAGCACGTGAATGGGAAGGGCCGGAGCCCGAGGCTTTGGCATGAGATCCCACTGGCCCACAGGGAGAAGGGAGGAAGGGTGACTGGGCCAGGGCCAAGGGTCCCCCAGGGCTGCAGAGGGAGGGAACAGGGTCCAGGGGGTCGGGGAGGGCAACTGGAAGGCTGGGCAGAGAGCACAGCAGCTTTTCCCTGCTCTTGTAGATGCTAAGCCAAAGCAAATGGGCAGGAAGTGGAGATGGGAGAGCAGGTCTCCATGGAGACGGGGTCCAGTGGCCAACTGCTCACGTGTGCGCTAGAATCTTGGGCAGCAGGAGAGGGAGCACCGGGCAGGCCTGGCACACTCCTGGGGCCGGCTCCTGGGTGGTGTGGCCCAGGCTGGGACTGCCCTGCTGTCCCCTGAAATGGGTCATGTACCCATCACCCTTCCTTCCCCACCCTCCACCCCACCCCCAAGAAACATCTGTTCTGAGCAGTGTCATTCCAGACATTTCTGACCCGGCCTGAGTCATGCTGGCCGAGTCTGTCTTCGCCCTGGATGGGCACGGCCCTGCCCCAGGGTTGGGAGCCATCATTTGGAGCTTCCCAGGGTGCCCATCTGCTGGCTGCTTCCCACTCCCCAAGTGGCACAGTGGCTGGCTCCTGGGGGTGGAGGAGACCGGGGGACCTGAGGGTGGGTCAGGCCTCTCACAGCTGCTGCAGGGAGGGAAGCAGCCTGGTTCCTGCCCAGCACCACAGGGCTGTTTTTAATTACCAAGCGATGGCCCCCTCTTTTTCTCATTTCCCTAAAAGGAGCGAACTTGGAGGAGGCTTGCTCCACCACTGACCAAAAAGGGCCGGACGTCGAGGGGCCAGGGAAGGGCAGAGCCCAGTGCTCCGGGAAGACCCCCCGACGGCCCACTGAGGGCACCTTGTGGGGGGCACCAGGTGGACAGTGAGGCCAAAGGCCGCAGGTAGGGCAGGTCATGCCCACAGCTTCTGGGCCCAAACCGGTGCTGCCACCTCGCATTGCTTGTGACACCTCCCGGGTACTCGCCTGCATTCCCTATCCCCCTATGGTTCTGGAGCGAGGGCCATGCTTCCAAACCTGGGGGTCGCAGCAGGTCTGTAGTTCGTGTGAGCACGGCCGCCCTTCTGGGTTGCCGTCTGCCATCCCCCGCGGTGTTCATGGCCACCTCTGCCCCTCCAGTTGTCAAAGTCAGCCCATCCTGCTAAAAGAGGCAGATGCTGTCCCAGCAGAGAGCTTCCAGGTTTCCGAGTGGTCTTTTCTAGGACCCCTTAGAGTGCAATGCGGTTATTTAGTTACACACAAGCACTTGGGGATCCCACAGCAGTCCGGGAGCAGGGCCCTGAAAAAATAGGATCATTTGATTACAGCTTTCATAGGGCCAAGCCACAGCTGTGTTGCTGGACATCTGTCCCCAACTAAGGGTACAGGCATGGAAATAGAGAAATGGGGAGCCCCCTCCCTTTCCAGACTTTCGCCTTCAGAGTTTGTGGGTGACTGGGATGGAAGGGCCCCAGGCCCACCCTCAGCTGGAGCTTTGGACAAATGAATCAGAATTCAATGGTCAAGCAAACCCCCACGGGGTCAGCCAGCCAGACATACGTAGTGACCACTATGTCCACCCACAGGGGACAAGAAACTCTCCCTCCAAATGGCAGCACAGGTGGTAATTACAGACATGAACGAGAACTTTGCTAACTATGTGGTTTGGGGGTGTAAATGTCAAAACTCGTGGCACCCACTTTTCTGGAGAGTTAAGACAAAAGGCATGGAAACTTGCAGTCCTCCTCAAAACAGCGAAGCTGGGCCCACCTGCAGAGGCCGTCGGGTCCTCCCCAGGAGCATGTAGAGGTTGGGTTTCATCCAGGGGAGAAAATGGTTTCTTTTTGAATTCCTCCGAAATGATCGGCAGGTAATTCTACCCAGAGACAAGGAGATGGACCCGCTGACCCTTGGAGGACATTTGCAGCTGGGGCCTGTGGTTACTTCATTTGCATCTAAGCAACCCAGAGTCCTTTTCCAGGGCCACCCCCACAGACTTAAGTGCCCCCAGGAGTGCTCTTGGGCTGACTCTGACCCAGCTGCGGCACCAGAACCCTTCAGGGTCTGACCCCTCCATCCATGTTGGGCATGGCTTGTTCTTATTCTCCTCAGGAATAAGAACAAGGCTACCACCCACTCATGATCTGGGTCAGTAGAGTCTTTGGCAAATGTGCTGAGAAGTCAAAGGCCCCCATGACACCCCCACAAATGACCAGTGTTGGGAGCATGGCCATAACATGGGGGGACCCCTCGGTACCCTCTGCAGGGCCATGAGCAGGATAGAGACTGGGGGGGTGCTTTCCCTGCAGGTACTGGACCCAAGGGCGCCCCTCCCAGGTGGATGCTGGAGCCTGCAGAAGGTGGGATGGGAAGAGACAGTCCCCTCTGTTGACACTGAGCAAATCCTCCAGTCTCTGAATCAGTGCACATACAGGACGCAGATGACCAGAGTCTGATTTTGACTTTGTGTTTAGATGAGTGTGTTTCTGAGTCCCAAGATCCCTGCACCTCTTCTGGACAGAAAAGTATTTTGAAGGACTACAGGCTAGCTTCCTTCTCTTTCTGTCTGAGCTTGACCTTCAGCCAGAAACTTGGCCTTAGCAGGGATGGGTTATGCAGTTAGAGGGTGCAGAATGCTTTGGGGTGAGGCTGGGAATGTTGAGAGGTCAGGTCTTTTTTTTTTTTCTAAATAGAAACAAGGTCTTGCTATGTTGCCCAGGCTGGTCTCGAACTCCTGGCCTCAAGCAATCCTCCTGCCACAGACTCCTAAAGTCCCTGGGACTACAGGTGTGAGCCACCGCACCTGACCTTAGAGGCAGTCTTCCCTCAGGGTCTGACTCCCTCCATCCATGGTGGGCATGGCTTGTTCTTATTCTCCCCAGGAACTTGCATAGTGCTTCTCTGGACATAGTAGGGTTGAAAAGATGTCAGTGGGGTGTGTGAGGACACAGAACCCACATATTGGTGGCAGCAGAGGGGACTGAGAGGTGGGAGGAGGACAAGGGGAGAGAACTGTGCCTCTGGTACCCTCAACCTTGGGCCTGCCATGGTTGGATCTGTGGCATGTGCTGCACCTCTGTCTGGCCCTTGGCCACAGCATGTGCTGATGACACCCAAGTTTTCCAACGAGCCTTGTCACTGTTTGCTCCCTGCCGAGGACGGCAGCGGGGCAGTCCGGATAGGTCTTCCCTGGACGGTTGTGGTCCTCCCCGTCTGACGGTAGCCCGTCCCCTTGGGATCATCTTCTGCAATCTAGTTTTTCCACTCACCCGGTTCTTTTCCATCCCCCATCTGGCGGGGGCACCTGGGATTGTTTTTGCAGGCTCTTTACAGGGGGGAAGTGACATCATGTGGTGTCCTCTGCCGAGGGGTGGGGGCAGGGGCTCTGCGGTTGCGGGTGCGGTCATACATTCCGGTAGCCGGCATCTGGCAGTGAATTCATCAGCCAGTGGGTCACCCTTGATCTCAAACCCAGATGTTGTGTTAGCAGCAGAACGAAGGAGGAAAAAGCGAAATCTGAGCCGCCCGGGAGAGGCCATGGTTGTGAGGCACCAGTTAGAACAAGAATCTTTTTTTTTTGAGTCAAGGTCTCATTTTGTTGCCCCATCCAGAGTGCAGTGGCACGATCACAGCTCACCACAACCTTGACTTCCTGGGCTCGTGTGATCCTTCCACCTGAGTCTCCTGAGTAGCTGGGACTACAGGCGCGTGCCACCATGCCTGGCTTTTTTTTTTTTTTTTTTTGGTAGAGCTGAGGTCTCACTATATTGCCCAGACTGGTTTCAAACTCCTGGGATTAAGCAGTCCTCCCACCTTGGCCTCCCAAATTGCTGGCATTATAGGCGCAAGGCACTACACCCAGCCAAAACAAGAATCTTTATAAAGATTCTTCTTCCCACACTGTTGCTTCTAGCTCCTCAGGTAAGGGACAGAGCAGCCATGCTCTTGGGGACATGGACAGAATGTGGGCTGTCCCCAACCCAGTGGCTAGCACCAGGCCCAGCATGTAGTAGGTGTTCAGTAAACACGTGTCCAGGCTTTGATTCTGCTTTCTTTCTGGGTTCTTTGTGTGGCTTTGCTTTTCCCCAGCCCTGTTCTTTAAGTGGCCTGGCACTCAGAGAGGCCCTCCCTCCCTCCTAAGTGGCCTCCTTGCCCCTATAGTCCTGCTGGTTAATCCTGGAGCTCACTGGGAGGACCATTGCCACGCGTATGGAGATGTGGAGATGTCTTCAGGAGAGCTCTCCTCCTCCGTCCCTGTCACTCACCTGCTCTGTTTTCCTGTCCAGCATCTGTCTTCTTGCTTGGGTTAGAAACTCCTCCAAGTCACGGTCTGTTACTAGAACCGTCTACATGCAAGATCCACCATAAACCCCTTTCTCCACCCACGATTGCCTCCAGGCAACAACTGCAGACAGGTGCCCACTGCCTTGAGCAGGTCAGCTGTGCAGACCTCACTAAGCTGACAGGTGTGTGCCAGCCAGGGCCGCCAGCTCAGCCTCTGTCCTTCACCTCAGGGGTGTTGGTGCTTTGGGAGAGGTTTCCATGGAACGGGTCCTTCTTTGCCTCTCTCGATACCTGTTTTCTTTCCTTCGTGTAATCTCTCATTTTGCAAAATGGGGGAGGAGGCACCCACCCCGAATTCAAAGAAGAAGAATCTGAATTCTGGTTCCGCATGGTCAGATGGAAGCATCCCAATTAGAGATGGAGATTCTCTCGGTCTCTGCTCCTCCCTGCTCCTTACCCCCACTTCCCTGCAGGCATCTGACGGCCTTTGTGACAGTTAACTTTCCAGTCTTTTTTTTTTTTTTGAGGCAGGTTCTTGTTTCTGCTGGCTGGGCCAGAGTGCAGTGACATGATCAAGACTCACCATAGCCTTGGCTTCCTGGGTTCTGGCAATCCTTCTGCCTCAATCTCCTAAGTAGCTGGGACTACAGGTGTGCCATCACGCCTGGCTGATTTTTTTTACTATGACATTTTGTAGAGACAACATCTTGCTGTGTTGCCTAGGCTGTCCTGAAACTCCTGGGCTCAAGCGGTCCTTCCACCTCAGCCTCCCAAAGTGCTGGGATTACAGGTGTGACCCACGGCACCCGGCCAACTTTCTAGTCTTAACCGCACGTGTCTACTCTGGACCCTTGATTCCACCAGTCTCTTCTTTTCTGACAACTTAAAGAAAGAAGAAAAGCACGTCATCCACAGCCCCAAAGCAAAGCAAGCACATGAGAAAGCAACATCGAGTCTAGACTCTGGTTGGTTCGCTGACTGGGACCAGGTCTCTGAACCTGAGCAGGGTGATGCCGCTTTCCTAGACCCTCACCCACGGGAGTGGGAGATTTTGCTGTGTTCTTGTCTGCTGTACTGCTTTTGCTCATAGCCCTAAACCGGACGTGTGTTAGTTGCCGGGTCCTGCGTGCCGCACGTGACCTCTCTAATCCTCACCGCAACCTTAGGAAGTGCAGAAGCCGTTGTTGTTGTCTCTGTTCTAGGCGGAAGCAGCTATGGCTCAGGGAAGTCAAGGAACTTCTCCGAGACCACACGGCTGGTCACTGGCTAATGCAGGATCTATCCCTGATACTTCCTTTTGCAACCTAAGGCCCCAGGTGCTGCCTAGGAGCCACAGGGGTTCTTGTAAGAAAATGATGCATGACCTTTAATGCATGGAACAGAATGGAAACTTTTGGCTGTTGAGGAGTAATCTTTGCTTATTTTCTGATCACCAGTGGTAGGTTTATTGAGCACCTATTGTGTTTTAAGCATTGTGCGATATAGTGGACCCCTGAAAAACAGTTCTAGAAATTCCCTAAAACATGTAGAATTAGGTGGCCTGTAGTAAAGTCTGGCTGATTGCGCCTTTTGGAACCGTTGTTTCATTTGGATTTTGCTGTTTTTTGTTTTGTTTTGTTTTTGAGTCAGGAGTCTCTCTCTATTGCCCAGGCTGGAGTGCAGTGGCATGATCACGGCTCACCACAGCCTCCAACTTCTGGGCTCAAGCGATCCTCCCTCCTTAGTCTCCCAAAGTGCTGGGATTATAGTCATGAGCCATTGCACACAGACTTGCTCGTTTGTTTTTCGGGGGATAGCTCTGCTACACAAAGAGCAAAGTTAGGACAAAGTTAACCTGCCATATTTACTGATTTACGTAAACATTTTTTTATGCAGCATTGCAATTAGATATACAGATTAGTCAGGTAGAAAGTGGGACCAAACACAAACCTCATCTGGGCCATCAGCCCAAAGTTGTCAGGTTCTGCTTGGTTCCATCTGGCAAGCATTTAGTGAGCACCAACTATTCTACACTTGGAACGTAGCCTCTACCTATTAGGACTCCGGGCCTGATTTCCCAGAGGAAGACAGATATGGACTATTTTGGCTAGGTCTTGAAGGGCGAATAGAAGTTATCTGGGCAGAGGCACAGAGATGGCATTTGCGGGGCGAAGAAACTTGCCTGTTCAGAGGTGTAGAAATACCTGGGCTTGTTCAGGGCAGGAGAGTGTCTTGGACTGGTGGGACAGCAAGAGCGGGGTAGAGGTTGTCGGGCAATAGCAGTGGATAAGATGATGGCTGGGGGGGACTGGAAGTAGGGCGACCTTCAAGACAAAGCTCTCTGTTCTGAGGTGGCTCACCGGGCGGCATTTCTTAGATGTGGCTTTTCAGGGTGAGGTCTGGCCTAGCCTGGGAAACAGGAACCTGTGGCCTCAGCCAGTCATGACTCAGCTCTAGCGAAAGAAGAAATAAGGGGGGTTGGGCTGGGTGGGGGAATGAGGCTGTGGTGTGGGACTCTGATGCCAAGCTGGGCCCGGGGGATGCACACGGGTGGAGTGCCCATGCACCTGGGCCTCCCCGCCCCTGTGGGGAAAGACAGCCCTGGCTAGGCGTTTCCTAGAGATGTGAGCTGACCCCTGGAGGCTGGGGCAGGAGGCCCCCTTGAACCCAGCACCATCTGCTCCTCACCTTCCTATTTTGTTCATATCCACACTAACGTAACACCTACCCAGAGTGACCTACACACCCAGGGTGGGGAGGACAAAGCTTTTAAGGCCATTAAAATAGGCCATGCCACCTCCCAGTGGCCTTGAGAGGAGAAAAGGGAGGGCCTACCCAGCCCTACTTGAGTGACAGCGTGAACTGCTGATCCCCAGGCTGTCAGGTTACCAGGAGTGGTTACATGGCTTAATCGCTAGTAGAAAGCCCTGTGGTGTATGGCCCATCCACAGCCTCATGCTCCAGAACCTTCTGGAGTCTTCTCAGCCTCACTGCTTCCTTCTCTTCTTATCTTTGGCCATGGTTGAGCTCCTTTTTCTTTCTGATTGACCTCCTTCCTTGGCATCTGTCCCTTGTGGCTACCAGCTATGCCTGTGGAGATCTCCTAACCCAATCTGTGTCCTTTGGGTGAAAACGTTCTGACCCTGCCTCTGTCATGCTCCTGATAGAATTTGTGTTACTGTAAAGAATTGAACAGCTAGGCGCGGTGGCTCACGTCTGTAATCCCAGCACTTTAGGAGGCAGAGGCAAGAGGATTGCCTGAGTCCAGGGGTTTGAGGCCAGCCTGGGCAACTTGGCAAGGCCTCGTCTCTACAATAAATAAATAAAAATAATTAGCTGGGCATGGTGGTGCACGCCTGTGGTTCCAGCTCCTTGGAAGGCTGAGGTGGAAGGATCAGATAGAGGCTGTGGTGGCCGTGAGCGTGCCACTGTACTCCAGCCTGGGTGACAGAGTGAGACTCCGACTTAAAAAAAAAAAAAACAGGACATTTTCTGGGTTAGGACAGATGAGGAGGGTAGCTGGGTAGACCTTGCAGATGTAAGACCCCCAAACCTAAATATCCCCGGCCCCTTCAAGGCAGGAAACTACCTCTTTGTCCTCTGTCTGAAAAGCTTGTTTACCAACAGGCTGTGGTATAAGGGTAGGGTAGTAGAGTATCTTATCTTTAACTGAATGGGCGGGATCGCAGGCCAGTTCAGTTGTGAATCCGTCTCCCCTAGCTGCCAATAAATACACATTGGAGAGAGTGAACAAAAGCCCAAAGCACTCAAGTGTGACGTCCACAGATGAGCTTTGGTCAAATCAATGACCGCCTCTCGCTGTTGCAGAAACCACACGGGTCATGAGCTTTTGGATCAGGTCCCTGTTAACAATAGAAGGATTCTCATTGAGGAATTGTGGGCAGGAAAGGACCTTAGAGTGTGCTCTCTCGGCTTGTTAGGGGGTGGACGCCATGCTGGGGGCAGGGAGCCTCTTTCCCCTCATTTCCTGGCAGGGAGAGGAGAGATGGGCTCACCTCCCACCTCGCTGCTACTCCTATCTCCCCAGCGCCTCTTGTAGGCCTGGACACTTTGCCTTGCTTTTTGGACCCAGGGCCCTCTTTCGGGAACTCTCCTTACCTCCATGTCTTGGTGTTTTGCAGTGATCAGGGCCAAAGCGGTCAGTGAGAAGGAGGTGGACTCCGGGAATGACATTTATGGCAACCCTATCAAGAGGATTCAATATGAGATCAAGCAGATAAAGGTAACATCCGCCATCAACCCCGGCTGTACCGTTAGAGATGTGGTGGGCTAGGGGGTTGCAGAGAGCCTGCGTCCCTGGAGGATGGAACAGAAACTGAGGTCTTCACGCCGCAAATAGATTGGATTTTTCCTTCATCCACAATTGCCTGAGAAGTCTGGAAGTGGCATGTTCCTGTGACTTCAATTGTCTCAGAAACGTGTTACCTTTACTTTGATGGATAATAGATCTGAGGCGTAGCCTCTCTTCTAAGTCACCAAGTCCCGTGGGTACCTCTCTGTGGCTGGCTGGGGTTGAAAGGCTGTGGGGACTTGGCCATCGCCATGATGTGAGACAATGTGACCCGAGTCTCCCAGACTGCAGTGTGTGGCCCACGCCTGCCTGGTTGGCTTTAAGTTCTAGAGAAGAGGGATTTGGCAAAAGGAGTCCCATGGCCAGGTATGTTAGGGGCCGCTTCCAGAAAGTGGGAAAGAAATGGATATCGTGGAGTGAGCCAGGTACTGAGAGGATGAGGCGTTAGGTGGGAGAGGGGCTGGAGCCCCAGGCGGAGGTGGCAGGACATGTGTTCATTTTTTCAGAGCATTGTCCGTGTTCAGGGTCATATGGGGAGATGCCCATGTTTGGAAGGGCTACAGAGAAAGGGAGGGAGAGAGGGAGGAAGAATGAGGAAGAGAGGAGAGGAGACAGCCGAGGCCAAAGGCTGATATTATTGTCATTGACAGTAACAAACATGATCTATAAGGGAGAAGAAAATTCTAGGTTCCAAGCCGGACACTGTGGCTCACGCCTATAATCCCAGCACTTTGGGAGGCTGAGGCAGGAGGATTGCTTGAGCCCAGAAGTTTGAGACTGCCTAGGCAACATAGCAAAACCTCGTCTCTACAAAAATCAAATAGTTAGGTGGGCGTGGTGGCATGCTCTTGTAATCCCAAATACGCGAGAGGCTGAGGCAGGAGGATCGCCTGAGCCCAAGAAGTTGAGGCTGCAGTGAGCCGTGATCGTGCCACTGTACTTCAGCCTGGGTGACAGAGTGAGACTCCAACTGAAAAAAAAAGGAAGGAAGGAAGAAAGAAAGAAAATTCTGGGTTCCTGGGGGAGGGACAGCTCTGTACCATGGTACATCTTATAGCTGTTCACATTTAATGTTGTTACAAAAACAAAAACTAGTAGAGAGTAAATGTTACCAGAAGGACAATGGAATGCTTAATCATCACAACTATGTCACTTGAAGGGGTGACCTAGTCTCTCGGTGCCTAAGCCTCTTTATTTATGGAGTGGGAGAGAGATCTGCTCTTAGGACCTCATGAAGGGGTCATGGAAAGGCCCGTGTTAACCCCAAGGAAGTGCTTTTAGTCCTTTGGCTAATGATGTCATTTAGTACAATCATCAATGTGACCTTCTTGGTACGGGTTGAAGGTTAACTCTTCAAAAGCTTGCTTGTTATGACATTAGGGATGATCCCATTCCATTTGGCTTTGCTTATTAAAATTCTCTTGGGAGGGGGAAAAAAACACTGGGAAAAATGCCTTCCTTCAGCTGGGTAGCAGGTGCATCCCTGAAAGGCCATAAAGTCAGTCAGGTGTTGAGAAACCAGCCCCCCGGCCTGTGGTTTACATCCTAACTCCAGGAGTGCCTCTGTGCTCTCGTCCCTTCAAGTAGACAATGCTGCATCAGACTTCCTGGGAATATACGAAGGTTGTGGTTCTCCATGATGCTAGAGCCATGGGGAAGTGCACCATCCCCTTCCCAGAGACTGAAATGACCTCATTGGAGCTGGGGGCCAGGAAAGAGGGGCAGAAGTCTGAGAAAGTCCCCTCCGGGTGGCAGTTATGCTCACCTGCCACACTAAGCAGTTGAGTGACTTCAACTGTTTTAATCCATGTGACACGTACTTATGGGCCTTCCTCTTGCAACTTGGGTGTAGGTTGGGCTACCCTGGGGTATTCCGGAAGAGAACAGAATTCCCTGGTGGGCAGCTCCTCTCCACTCACATTTCCTCTTCCTTGCCTTTCCAGATGTTCAAAGGACCCGACAAGGATATAGAGTTTATCTACACGGCCCCCTCCTCGGCAGTGTGCGGGGTGTCACTGGACGTCGGAGGAAAGAAGGAATACCTCATCGCAGGTGTGTTTGTGAGGAGATTTGGCCAGAGGCTGGGGCAGGATGTGGACTGTTCTTAGACACGGTCCAGGTCTCGGCTCTTAGCTCCCTGGTGGGAGGAAGTCTGAGGAGCAGTGAGGTGGTGGGACTGGGCCCCGCCCCACATCAGAGGAATCTAGTGAATGTTCACCCATCTGATGATTTCATAGGAGATCTGAGGTTGGCAGACAAAAAAAGGTGAGCATTTTTGCCTTTTGTTCCTAAGAGGAAGGTGTGTGCGGAACGCTGGAAATGTACAAGGTGGAGAATCTCTCCCCCATTAAGAGAGTGGAAGCTGGGCTCAGTGGCTCAGCCTGTAATCCCAGCACTTTGGGAAACCGAGGCGAGTGGATTGCCTGAGCCCGCGGCTTCAACACCAGCCAGTTTTAACTTGGTGGGACCTCGTCTCTACAATAAATAAAAAATTAGCCCAGTGCGGTAAGGCACGCCTGTAGTTCTAGTTACTTGGAAGGTTGAGGCGGAAAGATTGCCAGAGCCCAGCAGGTCGACGCTGAGGTGACCGTGAGTGTGCCACTGCATTCCAGCCTGGGCGAAGGGGTGAGACTCCAACTCAAAAATAAAAATAAAAAGGAAAGAGTGGAAACCTTGCTTTCAGTCTATTGATATATATTTTTTCTAATTTTTATTTTTTGAGTTGAGACTATCATTCTGTCACCCAGGCTGGAGTGCAGTGTTGCATAATCACACCTCACGGCACCCTTGACTTCCTGGGCTCAGGTGATCCTTCCGCCTCAGCCTCCCAAGTAGCTGGGATTATAGGCGCATGCTACCATGCCCGGCTAACTTTTGGATTTTTTGTAGAGAAGACGTTTCACTATGTTACCCAGGCTGGTCTGAAACTCCTGGCCTCAAGCAATCCTCCTGCCTCAGCCTCCCAAAGCACTGGTATTATAGGTGTGAGCCACTGTGCCCAGCCAAGTCTATTGATATTATGCACAATACTTGCTTACCTTATTTGTTTATCATATGTCCTTTCTTCTTTTTATGGTAAAATATACATGACAAAATTTAACCACGTTAACCATTTTAAGTGTACAGTCTGTGGCATTAAACGCATTTGCATTGTTGTGTGACTATCACTACCGTCCATCTCCAGAACTCCCCAATGGAAACTCTGTCCCCATGGAACACCGACTCCCCATTGCCCTCCCCAGCCCCTGGCCACCACCTTCTACTTTCTTTCCCCATGAATCTGACAACTCTGGGGACCTCATATAAGTGGACTCGTGTAGAATGTGCCCCTTTTGTCCGGCTTCTCTCACTCAGCACAATGTCCTCAAGGCTCATCCTTGTGGCCTATGTCAGAACGTCTTTCCTTTTTAAGGCTGAATAATATTCCATTGTATGGAGAATAATGCATTTTCTCATTGCAACTTTTAAAATACTTTTTTTTAATATTTTTTTTTGAGTCAGAGTCTCACTCTGTCACCCAGGCTGGAATGCAGTAGCCCAATCAGGGCCACCACAGCCTCAACCGGCTGGGCTCAGGCGATCCTTCCGCCTCAGCCTTCCAAGTAGCTGGAACAACAGGCCTGCGCCACCACGCCCAGCTAATTTCTTGATTTACTGTAGAGATGAAGTCTCGCCAAGTTGCCCAGGCTGGTCTCGAACCCCTCGACTCAGGCAGTCCTCTCGCCTCTGCCTCCCAAAGCGCTGGGATCACAAGCAGTACTTTTCTTCTTAAATAAAATTGTTTCCCTTTACCTCCTTCTACCACCTCCACTGCCTGCCCAACAAGGCTGAACCCCAGGAGTCCGGGGCAGAATTCTCAGTCTCGGCACTGTCGCCATTTGGGGCAGATCATTCTTGGTTGTGGGGGTTATCTTGTGCACGGTAGGATGTTCAGCTGCATCCTGGCCTTCACCTGTTAGATGCTATAGCACCTCCTCAAGTTGTGGGGTCTTCGGACATCACCAAATGTCCTGTGGGGTGGGGGGCTGGTCAGAGGTATAGATTGCCCTGGCTGAGAACCACAGGTCTAACAGAGCTTTCTATGGTGTCTGCACCAGCCAGTATGGCAGCCACCGGGTGCATGTGGCTTTTGAGGATCTGAGATGTGCTGGTGCAACAGAGGAGCTGAATTTTACGTTTTATATCATTTCACTTCATTTAAATGTAAGTATAAACAGCCACAGGTGACTGGTGGCCACCTATGGACACTGCTGTCTCAGTCACTTAAGGAACATTGCAAACTGAAGAAAAAGGAGAGACAAGACACTGTCCTAGGCCGAGTGCAGTGGCTCATGCCTGTAATCCTAACACTTTGGGACACTGAGGTGAGAGGATTGCTTGAGGCCAGGAGTTTTAGACCAGCCTGGGCAACATAGCAAGACCCCAACTCTTTAAAAAAGTATACGATCCGGCCGGGCGCAGTGGCTCAGCCTATAATCCCAGCACTTTGGGATGCCGAGGTGAGAGGATTGCCTGAGCCCGGGGTTCAAGATCAACTTGGACAACTTGGTGAGACCTCATTTTTACAATAAATCACAAAAACTAGCTAGGCGTGGTGGCATGCATCTCTAGTTCCAGCTAGTTGGAAGGTTGAGGCAGAAGGATTGCTGCCCAGCAGGTCAAGGCTGCAGTGGCCATGAGGGTGCCACCATACTCCAGCCTGGGTGACAAGAGTGAGACTCCAACTAAAAAAAAAGTATACAACTCAGTGGTTTTAGTATAATCACAGTGTTGTACAGTCATCACCGCAGTCATAAAGAAACTCTGTCCACATTACTATCACCCTCCTAAATCCCATTCTTCCTCCATTCCCAGCCCTAAGCAACCTCTAAGCTACTTTCTGTCTCTATAGATTTCCCTATTCTGGACTTTCATACAAGTGGAATCATACATGTGGTCTCTTTTAACTTGCATGTTTCACTCAGCCTAATGTTGTCAAGGTTCATCCATGTTGTAGCTTATATCAATTTCATTTCCTTTGAAGGCTGAATAGT
>CAUYQG010156955.1:0-15854 GCA_963574415.1 Tarsius wallacei | reverse complement strand
CCCCTATTTTTGACTTCTCCCATGAGAGAGGTGGATGTTGGTTGCTGCTCGTTGGCCGTCTTGCCTCCCATCTCTTTTTCATCATTTTTAATACTGGAAACCACTCATCTACTTTCTGTCTCTTAATTTTTTACATTTTGTGGGTGATTTAGCTGTGATGTAGAATTGTACACATATACATGAACAATCATGTTCAGGTCTCCATGTAGGCATGAAAGCCGAGAAGGACATGTGCTGAATCACAGGGCAAAGTGTATCTTTAATAAGAAACTTCAAACTATTTTTCAGAATGGCCGGATCATTTTGCATCTTCACCAGCAGTGTATGAAAGATGTACTTTCTCCACATTCTTGTCAGCATTATATATATATATATAGTATTTATATAATTTTATGTAATGTATACATAAATTTTAGTTATTCCAGAAGGTACAAATTGATATCTCATGGTGGTCTTATTTTGCAATTAACTAAGGGCTGGTGGCTGCAAGCACCTTTCCATGTGCTTGTCATTGTCTTCAGTAAAATGACTTTTTATGTTTTTTTCCATTTTCCAGTTGGATTCGTTGTTATTTCACTGGTGCATTTTGAGAGGTAAAAGGAGATATTTAGTATTATATATTCCACATACTAATCTCTTGTCAAATTTATGATTTGAAAATATCTCCTCAGTTTTTGATTTGTCTCTTAACAGGATCTTCTATAGATCAAAAGTTTTTAATTTTAAGAAGTATGATTTTTTCTGTTATTTTTCAAAAGTGTTACACTGTTATGTTTTATGTTTAACTTTATGTTCTATTTTGATTTAATTTTTTGTAAAGTGTAAAGATCAAAGTTTAGGGTTTTTTGGCTGTTGTTTTGTTTTGTTTCTTTTTTAACTTATGATCTAGCACAGTTTGCTGAAAATACTATCCTCCCTCCATTGAATTGCCTTTTGTGTGGGGCCATTTCTGAGCTATCTTTTCTGGTCCACTGATGTGTGCATGTGACTCTCCTAAAATACCACATATTCCTGATTACTAGAGCTGTAAAATTTCTTGAATGGAAACACATTGGTTCGTCACTTAGTTGTTCAAAAATGTTTCAGCTAACCTAATTCCTTTTTTCCACGTACATTTTAGACTACATCTACAAAACATCTCACTTGTTTTGAAGGAAATTACCTCGAGCTTGTATATCAATTTGGAGATAACTGGAATCTTTACTGAATCTTCTAATTCATTAACTTGGCATATTTACTTGACATACTTATATAATTTTCATTGCTTCATCAACATTTTATAGTTTTCAGCATACAAGTCCTATACCTCTTATGTTAGATTTACATATATTTTATTTTTTTGACAAATAAATTGAATTTTATTTTATTTTCAGTTTCTTTGTGTTCATTCTTAGTATGTACAATTGAATTTTATAAGTCAACCATGTACTCAATGACCTTGCTAAACTCACTTAATGTGCTAGATATTTTTGGATAGATTTCTTGGAATTTTCTACTTAGACAACTATGTGCAGATAGAAAATGTTTTGCTTCTTCCTTTTTTAATATTGCTGCCTTTTTTTCTTTTTGCTGTTTATTTATTGCACTGGCTAAAACATTCAATTCTATCATGAATAATGGTGGTTAGATAAATCGTCCTGCATTGCTCCCTTATTAGAGGGAAAGCATCCAGAAAATCCTTTGTCATTATGAATTATATATAATGTTCTTCATCAAATGGAAGAAGATCCTTTTTATTCCTATTTTACTAAGGAATTTAAAAAAATCATTCATTGTTGTTGAATTTTATCAAATGCTTTTTTGCATCAATTGATATAATCATAAAGTTTTTAATCTTTAGCCTGTCAGTTTGGAGGATTATATTGACTGCTTTCTGAATCCTAAATCAACCCTGAAATCTTGGAATAAACCTCACTTGGACATTGTATGTAATCTTTTTTTGCATATTTTTGAACAGTAATTGCTAATATTTTGCTTAAAAATGTTAAGTGAGAATTTGTTAGTGTAGCTGCAAGGTTAGTTATCTTTAAAACATGTTTCAGTTTTGCTGATTTTTTTGTATTGTTTTTCTAGCCTTTATTGTGTTTGTTTCTGCTCTATCCAATGTAATTTTCTTCCTTAGCTATGTTTGGGCTTACTTTGTTCTTTTTTTGTTCCTTGAGATACAACAATAGATTGTTTGATCTTTCCTCTTTTCCATGTAGGTATTTATCGCTATAAAATTCCCTTTCAAGAACCCTTTTGCTGTGTCTCATATGTTTTGGTATGTTGTGATTCCATTTTCATGTATCTCAAGATATTTTGTAATGTTACTTTTAATTTTACTCTGAATCATTTGTTATTCAAGAGCATGTTGCTTAGTTTCCATGTATTTTTAAGTTATCCAAGGTTTCTCCCATTATTGATTTCTAGTTTTATATTAAGGTGGTCAGAAAAGATTCTCAACATAATTTCAATCTTCTAAAATGTGTTAATACCTGTTTTGTGGTTTAAAATGTAATCTATTTTGGAGAATGTTACATATACACTTGAGAAGAATGTAAAATTTCTTTCTGTAAATACCTATTAGGATCCAACTGGTAAAAAGTGTAGCTCAGATCCAATGTTTCCCTATTGATTTTCTATCTAGATATCTGTCCAACATGAAAACCCAAATGTTTCCCTATTGATTTTCTATCTAGATATCTGTCCAATATTAAAATGGGGTACTGAACTTTCTTATTATTATTGTATTACAATCTATTTCTTTCTGCAGATCTATTAATATTTTGTAATTAATTTAGGTGCTCCAATGTTTGGTGCATATATATTTATAATTGTTATATCTTCTTGATGAATTTACCCCTGAAAGATAGAGAAAACTAAAAGAAACAAAATAAAAAGTGAGATAAAAGTTACAAACGATACCGCAAAAAAAAAAAAAAAACAGGAGAAATGACTATGAATAACTATACATTTACAGATTGAATAATCTAAAAGAAACAAATAATTTTTTAGAAACATGAAAACTACCAAGAAAGAATTAGGAAGAAATGGAAAATCTGAACATACTAATAATGACTAAGAGGATTGAATCAGTAATAAAAACTCTTCCATGAAAAACAACAATAATAATAAAACCCAGATCTTGATGACTTCACTGCTGAATTCTACCAAACATTTAGAAAATAACCAACACTAATTGTTCGGAGACTCATTTTAAAAATTTAGGAGGAGAAGATACTTCTAAAATCATTTCATGAGTCTAGCATTACCCTGATATCAAAGCCAGACAAGATCATTTCAAGAAAATGAAACTACAGGCCAATGTCACTAATGGTCACAGATGGAAAATCCTCACCAAAAAACAAGTAAATAAAATTCAACAGCATAGTAGAAAGAGCATTCGCCATGATCAAGTGGGATTTATAACAGGAAATCAAGAGTGGTTCAATATATGTAAATCAGTAAATGTGATACACCATACTAACAAAATAAAGAACAAAACCACATCCACATCTCAACTAATGCAAAAATAGATAAAATTTAGAATCTATTTCATTAAAAACTCTCAAAAATAGACATAGTAGGAGCATAAGTCAACACAATAAAGATCATATATGATATAACCCTAGTTAACATCATATTCAGCTTTGAAAAGTTTAAAGTCTTTTCTCTAAGATCAAGAATAGTACAAAAGTGCTCATTTTTACCTCTTCTATTTAACATAGGTCTAAAGGTTCTAACTGGAGCAATTGGGTGAGGACAAGAAATAATAAACTCCTTATAGAAAGAAGAAAAAATTAAACTGTCTCTGTTTGCTGAAGACATAATATTATGTATTAAAAAACCCTGGACACATCACCCAAAGTTGCCAAAGCAATCTTGAGCAAAAATAACAAAGCTGGAGGGCCACACTCCTTGATTTTAAAAATATATTATTATGTTATTATAGTCAAAATAGCATACTGCTGGCATAAAAACAAATACATTAACCAGTGGAATAGGATAAAAAGCCCAGAATAAACCCATGTATTTACAGTCAGTTAATTTTTGGCCAAGGGTGCCAAGAACACACAATGGGGAAAGGAAGGTATCTTCAGTAAACAATGTTGGGAGAGCTGGATATTTACATGAACAAAAATGAAATTGGACTCACATCCTATACATAAAGTAACTCAAAATGAATAAAAGACTTAAGCATAAGACCTGAAACTGTAAGGCTACCAGAATAAAACACAGTGGAAAAGATTCATAAGTTTGGTCTGGGCAATGATTTCTTGAGTAGTAAAAGCAACATCAGCAAAAATAGATAAATGGGATTGCATCTAACTAAAAAGCTCTGCACAGCATAGGAAACTATTAACAGAGTAAAGAGACTTCACACAATTTGGGAGAACATATTTACAAATCACATGTCTGATAAAAAGCAATATCAAGAATATGCAAAGAATAAAAACTTTGATAGCAGGAAAACAATTCAATTTCAAAACAATGGGCAAAGAATCTGAACAGAAATTTCTCAAAACAAGTTTTATAAATGACAAACATCTTATATGAAAAAATTATAGACATCACAAATTGTAAAAAATGCAAATTAAAAATCACAGTGAGATATTATCTCATGCCTGTTAGAATAACTATTATCAGAAAGACAAAATATAACAAGTGTTGGTGAGAATGTGAAGAAAAGTAAACCCTTATACACGGTTGGTGGATATGTAAATTAATGCAGTCATTTTGGAAATAATATGGAAGATATTCAAGAAATTAAAAATAGAGTTACCATACAACCTAGCTTTTCCACTCCTGGGTATAAATTCAAAATATTTGAAATGAGCATGTTATAGAGATATCTGCATTCTCATATTAATTTCAGCATGTTCACAATAGCCAAGATTAAGTGTCTGTCAGTGGATGAATGAATTTAAATATGTGGTATATATACACATTATAATACTACACACATTATAATACTATACAACTTTAAAAAGAAGAAAATCTGTCATTTGTGACAACATTAACGGAAATGGAAGAAATTATGCTAAATGAAATAAGCCAGGCACGGAAAGATAAATACTTTAGGATCTCACATACAAGCCGGGCTCGGTGGCTCAGCCTGTAATCCCTCACCTGGGAAGACTGAGGTAAGTGGATTGCCTGAGCCCGCGGGTTCGAGACCCACCTGGGCAACTTGGCGAGACCTCATCTCTACAATAAATCAAAAATTAGCCGGGCATGGTAGCACACGCCAGTAGTTCTAGCTACTTGGAAGGCTGAGGTGGAAGGATCGCCAGAGCCCAGCTGGTCGAGGCTGCCGTGGCTGGGAGTGGCCACTGCACTCCAGTCTGGGCGACAGAGTGAGACTCCAACTCAAAAAAAAAAAAAGATCTCACATACAGAGGGTGCCAAAAAATGCACACAGCTTCGTAAGAAAGGAAAAATCTGTATTAAAATTATAATGCTCAATATATACCTATAGCAAAAGATGAATACAAGTCCTATTTGACTTTTGCAACTACAAGAGGTGCTCAAAGTGGTTATCATCAGCCTCCAGATGCTTCTGATGACTGCAAACTACCGTAGGGCTTGTTGCTATGCAAGGCATCCAGGATCTTCTCTTGTGCACAGCACACACAGAACCATGCATCTCCAACTTATCACAAGTGCATGCTGTTGTCAGCATGTTGGAGGCTCTGTTGCATACCTCCATCATTGTTGGACTTCCACAATGTGCTTGAATTTCAAATACCACTTCAAAATGGTCTTGCATTCCTCAAATGACAGCTGTGCTTCTGCCATTTTCTTCGACGGGCATGTCTGCTGCATAATGATGCTAGCATTCCATTGACTAATGCTATCTTTTGAGCGAATGTCATGCTACACATTGCTACTGTAATTCAAATTTGAAAAGTAATGCATAGATAGCATCTTTTAAAATGTGTATGTTTTTTTGGCATCTCCCAGTATATGTGAACTCTAAAGACATCAGTATTATAGAAATAAGAGAGAAAAAGCCATTACCAGAGACCAGTAGAAAAGGCAAGGGATAGAGAAAATGAAGATATTGACCAAAAGTCACAAAGTCTTAGATCAGAACATTAAGTTTTAGTTATCTAATGCACTGTCTGGTGACCACAGTTAATAGTAGTGCACTGTATATTTCAAAATTGTTAAAGTAGAGTTTTAATGTTCTTGCCGCACAAAAAATGATAAATTGGTGGGGTGATATGTTACTTTGCTTAATTAAATCTTTCTATAATGTATGCACATGTGAAATTATTACAATGTACCATGTAAGTATAAAATATTACTATTTGTGAATTAAAAGTATAAAACAATTTTTAAAGTGGGCAATTGATCTGCAAATATTTCTGTGTGTATTTTCAATGTGAAGATTTTCAACGTGAAAAGAGGGTAAAATTGGCTTCATACAGTGAACTGGGAATGTCTCCATTTCTTTTGTTTCTGGAAGTGAATGTACGATCATGGCATTAATTATTCTCTAAGTATTTGGTAGACTTTCCCAATAACAGTATCTTGGTCTGAGAATTTTTTCAGAAAAAATACTGTAAATTAAAATTTTTGTTAGATATAGGGATATTTAATAATCTATATCACATTCGATGAGTTGTTCAGTTGAGTTAATTTGATAAATTGGTTCATTTAAGTTATATGTATGTAAAGATTAGTAATATTTTCATATCCTTTGGATTTTTACAGTGTCTGTAATAATACTCCTTTTTAATTGCTGATATTAGTAATTTGCGTCCTCTATTTTTGATTTGTTTGTCTTGCTACAGATATGTTAGTTTTATTAATCTTTTCAAAGTTAATTATTTCATTGACATTGATCTGTTTTCAATTTTATTGAGTTGTGGTTTTACATTTATTGTTTCTTTCTCTTTATTTATTTACATTTATTTCTTTTTGCTAATTTTTAAAATTTGTTTAGCTTTTTGAGGAGGTTTTATATATTACCGATTTCCTAAAATAAGCATTTTGTGTTTTAAATGTTCTTATTGGTGACTCTTTAGCAGCACATCAAAGTTTCATTCTAGTCTTTGCATTTTTTAAATTTACTTTGAGATTTTCTGTCTGTCCCAGGAATAACTTAGATAAATTTTTCTATTCAGTTTTATCAATTATTGAGATTTGAGTGTTGAAGACTTCAACTCTAATTGCAGATTTGCCTATTTCTCCTTTCCACTCTGTCATTTTTTGTTAAATGTGCTTTCAGACTGTTATTTGGTGCATACATATTTAGGTTCATTATGTTACATGAATAAATAATTTGTGATATAAATAAGCAATTTTTCATGAATAGTTTTGGTCATTACATAATGCCTCTTTTTGTAGTAGCAAATTTCTTTGCTCTTAATCTATTTTATAAGATAATAAATTCATGATAAAGATACTTAACAAAATTACCATTTTAATCACTTTACAATATAAAGTTTAGTGGCATTTAGTACATTTATATTACTGTGCTACCATCACCACCATCCACGTCCAAACATTTTTCATCTTCTAAAAATGAAACTTCAAAATCATTAAACAATAACTCCCTATTCTACCTTTGCCCAACTCCTGGCAATTACCACTCTACTTTTTGTTTCTGGGCATTTGACAACTCTAGGAACTCAAGTATGTGGAAATACAGCTACTGCATTTTCTTTATTCAGTTACTTACTGATTGGTACTTGTGTTGAGTCTATGTTTTGGCCACTGTGAACAGTTCTGCAGTAAACAGGGTAGTGCATTATGTTTTCAATATATAGACTTTCTTTCCTCCCTCCCTCCCTCCCTTCTTTCCTTCCTTCCTTTCTTCTTTCTTTCTTTCTTTCTTTCCTTCCTTCCTTCCTTCCTCCTTTCCTTCCTTCCTTCTTTCTTTCTTTCTTTCTTTTTTTAAATATAAATCCAACAATAGGATTTCTGGTCCATATGGCAGTTCTCTTCTTTTTTTTTTTTTTTTTTTTTTGAGCTGGAGTCTCACTCTGTCACCCAGACTGTTGCCCAGCCTCGACCTGCTGGGCTCCGGCGATCCTTCCGCCACAGCCTTCCAGGGAGCTGGAACTACAGGCACGCGCCACCACGCCCGGCTGATTTTTGATTTATTGTAGAGATGAGGTCTCGCCAGGTTGTCCAGGCAGGTCTCGAACCCGTGGGCTCAGGCAATCCACTCGCCTCAGCCTCCTAAGGTGCGGGATTACAGGCTGAGTCACCGAGCCCGGCTGGCAGTTCTCTTTTTAGTTCTTTGGTAAACTTCCATACTGTTTTCCATAATGACTGTACTAATTTACATTTTTACCAAGGTTCTTTCTTTGACCCTCACCAGCATCTGTTATTTTTTTGTCTTTTTTACAAAGCCATGTTAACGTGTGAGATGGCACTGCATTGTGATTTTAATTTTTATTTTTCTTATGATTAGTGAGGTTGGGCATTTTTTTTCATATAAGTATTGTCTATTTGTATGTCTCCTTTTGAGAAATGTCTGTTCAGACTTTTGTCCATGTTGAAATCAGATTATTAGTATTTCTTTTAGTGAATTGTTTGAGTTCTTTATATATTCTGATTATTAATTATTTTGTGAATTGATTAGTATGCAAATACATTTTCTGATTCTACAGGTTTCCTCTTCACTTTAATTTTTTTTTTCTGTGCAGAAGCTTTCTAGTTTCATGTGTTTTGAAATCTTATGTGAAAAATCATTGCCCAGACCAGTGTCCTGAAGTATTTTCTCATGTTTTTTTTCTATTAATTTTATAATTTTAGATCTTACATTTAAGTTTTCATTACATTTTGATTTGATTTTTGTATATGGTGAGAAATAGGTGTCTTGTTTTATTTTTCTGCATGTGGATATCTGGTTTTTTTCAGCACAATTAATTGAAGAGATTGTCCTTTCCTTAATGCAAGTTCTTGATGGCTTTGTTAAAAACAAGTAGACTGTAAATGTGTGCATTTATTTCTAGGTCATTTACTCTCTTCTAGTGGTCTATTTATCTAATTTTATGCCAGTATCTTAATGTTTAGTTACTATAGTTTTGTAGTGTAATTTTAAGTCAGATAATATAATGCCTCCAGCTTTTTCCTTTTTGTTCAGGATTGTTTTGGCTATTCTGTTTCTTTTGTGGTTCCATATAAAATTTAGGATTTCTTTTTTCTATTTCTGTAAAGAGTATCATTGGCATTTTGATGAGAATTGCATTTAATATGTAGATTAATTTGGGCAATATGCAATCTACCCAATTTTAACAATATTGATCCTTCCAATTCATGATTGTATGTTATCTTCCAATTTTTTTTTCTGTACTCTTTCATTTATTTCACCAATGTTTTACAGTTTTCATAGTAAAGATCTTTCACTTCTTTATAAGTTTATTCCTAGGTATTTGATTTGTAGCTATTACAAATGGGATTGCTTTCTCGGTTTCTTTTTCAGATTGTTCATTGTTGACATACAGAAGGGCTACTGACTTTTTATGTTGATTTTGCATCCAGAAACGTTATTGAATTTGTCTATCAGTTCTGAGAGTGTTTTGTTAAGAAGTCTAGGTTTTTCCAAATGTAAAATTTATATTGTCTGTAAACAATTTAATTTGACTTCTCCTTTCTGATTTGATTGTCAATTAGTTACTTCCCTTGTCTAATTGCTCTGACTAGGATTTCCAATACTACGTTGAATAAAAGTGGTGAGGAGGATTTTCTAGTCTTGTCTAGTTTTCAGAGAAAAGGCTTTCAGCTTCTTCCATTCAGTGTGCTTGTTGTATATGGCATTCCCCATGTTGAGGTATGTTCCTTCTGTACACACTGATTGAGATTTTTTTTTATCATGAAGGGATGTTACATTTTATTTAATGCTTTTTCAGCATCTGTTTCAATGATTATTATTTTGTCCTGCATTCTGTTGATTGGAAGTATTGCATTCATTGGTTTGTGTATGTTGCCACATTCTTACATCCCTCAGATAAATTCCACTTGATCATAGAAATAATCTTTTTAATGTATTATTAAATTCAGCTTGCTAGAATGTTTGCACCTGTGTTTATCAAAAGTATTAACCTGTAGTTTTGTTGTTGCTGTTGTTAGGTGTTTGTCTTGCTTTGGTGTCAGAGGAATACGGCCTCATAGAATAAATTTGAAAGTATTCTTTCTGCCTTAATCTTTTGGAACAGTTTGAGTAGAATTGGCACTTGTTATTTAAATGTTTGGTAGAATTCAGCAGTGAATCCAACAGGTCCTGAGGTTTTCTTTAATCGGACACATATTTATTGCTGCTTCTATGTTTTTCTTGTTATTAGTCTATTCAGGCTTTGCATTTCTTTTTGGTTCAATCTTGTTAGGTTTTATGTATCTAGAAATTTACCCATAAGTTCAAGGTTTTTCAATTCGTTGACATGTGGTTGCTCATACTAGTCTCTAATGATACTTTGAATTTCTGTGACATCAATTCTAATGTCTTACTTCACATTTCTGATTTCATTTATTTGGGTATTCTGACTTTCTTAGTCTTACTAAATTTTTGCTCTTCTCTTCACACTGCATAATTTCTAATGATTTATTTTTGATTTCCTACTCCCATCATTTAGCTCCACCCTGTACATTTTTTTTAATACTTCTCTGTTCTAAATTCCCATATAGCTATTTCTTATGTTTTCTATGCTGAGTCTTTCCAGCTGTTAACTCATTAAAATTATGCTTACCATTATAACCTCAAACATATTTATAATAGCTACTTTAAAATCTTTTCTATACTCAATGCAAGCTTTGAAAGTCTCAGTCTGCTTTTATTTTTATTTCACTTATTTCTTGATCATCAGGAGATTTTTTTGTTGTTTGTGTATATGTAGCAAAGCTTATTGTATGTTAGATATTTTGGACAGTATGTATTCTTGCACTAAAGAGAGTTGTTGTTTTATTTAGATAGGCAAATCAGTTACTGGCTAATAATCTTAAACTAGTGTAGACTAGTTTTTTATGCTATTTGCTCAATATTTAAAGCAATATTTAAATTGGTGGAGATTTGTTAAAAACAAAAAAAAAGTCTGACATATATACCACAATGTATATTTGACAGGATACAGACTGAAAACTCAGTACCCCTGTGAATCCTTTTGAGGCCTAATATTAGCCTTTGTTAAGTCAAGTCTAATGAACTGCTTGATTGGGGCATTGTCCTTAGTTCTTAATTGAGGCCTTTCTGGTGTCTGATGTAGCATGAGTCATTAAAGGAGTTTCTCCACCCTACCGAAGCTGTGAGGATAATGATTCCTTTCAATGTTTGATTTCTGATTTCTCTTTTGTAACCGCCCTTGGGGAAGCCTCACATAATTTTGTCATGCATGTGCAATGGCCAACTGTCAACCCAGGACCCGCAGTGAGCCACCCCAGAGACAAATGGCCTCCACTTCTACAAGGCTCTGCTATGTCTTGCCATTCCAAGTCGACACATCAGAGGGTCCCCTTACTTACTACTTTAGATTGGTAGGGTTTCATCTTCATAAACCTTCCTATACAGTATCAGGAAATGTCCCCCAGGGAGATTGCTCTCTTCTGCTAACTGTTGTCCAGTTCCTGAAAACAGTTGCCGTATGGATTTTGCCCAGTTTTGTTATTTACAGCAGGAAGGCCTTTCTGGTACCAACTTCTGCAATCTAACTGTGCTACTCCTATCAATGCTGCTGGATTTTTCTCAAAGGCTTGTGAACCAACTGATATTCTTATCACCAACTTGAGAGTTCTAGCTACTACTTATCATGGTTAACACTAGGACGCGCACAATGTTCAGGTTTATATTTTTATTTTTTAAAATGAAGCCGGCCATGTTGTCGAGTTTCTTACGTCTTGATGAGATTCCATCTATTCCATTCTTTCTGCTGCTTCTTCGCCATTTCCTTATTGACTTACAGGTGCTCCGTGCGCATACTTTTCGTTTTTTTCCCACCTAACCTAGCGGCTGATTTAAAAATAACCCGTGACATTTGAAATCTGTTGTCAGAAATAAAACACAAGCTACTAATTTTAATACGACCCAGTTTATCCACATTTCTTTTCCATGTGTCATTCCTTGGACTCTTTTTAACAAATCTTTTAATAGTCTGTGATCACAAAAGTAATTATTTTGTTTTCTTCAAAAGGTATTATTGTTTTACCTTTCTCATTCACGTATCCAAAATATATAAAGTTGATTATTTTTAGTACGAAACGAGATAAGAGTCAAGAACCATTTGTATTCTTTTCCTTGTGAATATCCCCTTGATTTAACATAGGTTATTTACTTCCAAGAAGTTCTTTTTATTTTTAAATTGACAGATAAAGTTATATGTATTTAAGTATAAAACGTAATTCTTTAAAACATATATACATGGTCTAATGTTTAATGCTGGCTAGTTAACCCATACTTTACCTCATATTGTTTGCGGTGAAGAACACTTTGTCTTAGCATTTTTCAAACATACAAAAATTTAACATTAACTGTAGGCTACAATTATGCATCCTGTGACAGACATCTCCTCAACTTCCCTCTCTCTAAAAAGCTATAACCTCTGGTGCCATCATTTTATGCTCTGCTTTGATGAGATCAACTTGTTTTTATTCCACAAATAAGTGAGATAGTGAGATCATAAAGTATTTTTCTTTCTGTTCCTGATTTATTACCAGTGTAGTAATGGAAAACAGAATGGAGATTTCTCAAAAAATTAAAAATAGGTCTACCATAAAATTCAGCTATCCTGCTAGTGGGTATATATATATATGTATATATATATATATATATACATAAAACAAAACCAGTATGTTGAAGAGACATCTGCACTTTCATGCTTATTGTAGCACTATTAACAATAACTACAATATGGGTCAAGCCAGGTGTTCATTAACAAATTAATTGATGTAGAAAAAGCGGTATACATAAAAATGAAATGTTACTCAGCTATAAAAAAAGAAAACTCTGTCATTTTCAGGTACATGAATTTATCTAGAGAACATTATGTTAATTGAAATAAGCTAGCACAGTTTGTTAAGAGAACAATTGGCCACTCACTACACTCCTACATAACTCTTAAAAATAAATCGGATTTATAGGCAGGCATGGTGGCTCAATGCCTGTAATCCCAGCATTTTGGGAGGAGATGAGAGGATTCCCTGAGCCCACGGGCAACTTGGCAAGACCCCATCTCTACAATAAATAATAAAAAAAAATCCAGGCATCACTCTCACCCCTCACGTACAACATTGTGTTGGAAGTCCTAGCTAGAGCAATTAGACGAGATAAGGGAATCAGGGGTATCCAAACAGGGAAAGAGGAGGTTAAGTTATCCTTCTTTGCTGACGATATGATCCTATACCTCAAAAGCCAAGAGAAAACCTACTATCACTGATAAAGAACTTTGACAAAGTCTCGGTGTACAAAATAAATGTGCAAAAGACAGTTGAATTCTTATACAACACCAACAAGCAGGCAGAGAATAAAAAAAAACAACCACAATCTCATTCACAATAGCCACAAAAAGAAAGAGAAAGAAAGAAAGAAAGAAGGAAAGAAGGAAAGGAAGAAAGAAAGAAAGAAAGAAGGAAAGGAAGAAAGAAAGAATCTCGGCATCTTCCTAACCAGAGTAGTAAAAGAACATTACAATGAGAACCACAAAATACTGCTCCAAGAAATCCAAGAAGACACAAACAAATGGAAAAATATTCCATGCTCATGGATAGGAAGAATCAACATTGTTAAGATGTCCATCCTACCAAAGGCAATCTACAGATTCAACGCAATACCCATTAAATTACCAACATCATTTTTCTCAGACCCGGAAATGACAATACAGAAATTCATATGGAAACATAAATCACCATGACTAGCCAAAACAATCCTTAGCAAAAGAGACAAAGTAGGAGGCATCACACTCACAGACTTCAAACTTTACTATAAGACTGCAATAATCAAAACAGCCAAGTATTGGTACAAGAACAGGCATACAGACCAAAGGAACAGGATAGAGATTCTGAAAACAAAGCTTCAATTTCTCATCTTTGACAAAGCCTCCAACAGCAACCACTGGGGAGAGGAGAACCTATTAAGTAAATGGTGCTGGGAAAACTGACTGACCACATGGAGAAGATTGAAACAGGACCCCTACATATCACCATGCAAAAATTAACTCTAAATGGATCAAAGACCTAAATGAAAAACCTCAAACTATAAGAATCTTAGAAAAAATGCAGGAAACATACTTGTGAAAATTGGAACTGGCCACCAATTCCTGATTAAAATCCCAAGTACCCATACCAAAATAGTTGAGATAGATAAGTGGAAACTCATCAAACTGACAAGCTTCTGCAAAGCCAAAGAAACCATCAAAAGAGCAGGGAGAACTAGAAACTGACCTTCCATATGACCCAGCAACTCCCCTATTGGGAATATACCCAGAGGAACTCAAATCATTCTACAAAAAAGATACCTGCACATGTATGTTTGTTGCAGCTCCATTCACAATAGCAAAAACTTGGAACCAACCATGTTGCCCATCAAAACTGGACTGGATGAAAAAACTGGACTGGATAAAAAATATGTGATACATATACACAATGGGATATTATGCAGCCATAAAGAAGGACAAACATATGGACTTCGCAGCAACTTGGAATGATTTAGAGTCAATCATACTCAGTGATCTATCACAGAAACAAAAAACAGAGTACCATATGTTCTTACTCATAAGTGGACCCTGAACAATTATAATACTATAAAAAGGGATTGGCAGTAGTGAGCAACTGCCAGGGGAGGGAGGTGGGATTGACAGTTGAGGGAAACTGCAAGGAGAGGGAGGGGCATACCTCATTAACAAGGGTACCTGCAAAATCAATGTTTGTAAACCTAGCCCTGTATTGTACCCCACATCTCTATAATAAAAAAGAGAGAGCAGGGAGACAGCCCACAGAGTGGGAAAAAATATTTGCCCACTGTATAC
This sequence comes from Tarsius wallacei, assembly GCA_963574415.1. Lineage (NCBI taxonomy): Eukaryota > Metazoa > Chordata > Mammalia > Primates > Tarsiidae > Tarsius > Tarsius wallacei. Next base: position 906 of record CAUYQG010156955.1, on the reverse strand, counting down.
CTGACAAAGGTCCAACATCTAGGATCTACAAGGAACACAAAAGTGCCAAAAAGATAAAGCAAACAGCCCCTTTAAAAAGTGGGCAAAACACATGAATAAACAGTTCTCAAAAGAAGATGTATAGGTAGCCAATAGACACACGAAAAAAGTGAGAAATGCAAGTCAGAATCACATTGAGATACCACCTAACTCCAGTAAGAATGGCCATCATTAATAAAACAAACAACAGATACTGGCAAGGATGCAAAGAAAGAAGAACTCTTCTGCACTGCTGGTGGGAACGCAAACAAGTGCAGCCTCTTTGGAATACAGTGTGGTGATTTCTGAAAGAACTAGAGATTGACTTTCCATAATACCCAGCAATCCTCCTATTGGAAATATACCCAGAGGGACTCAAGTCATTCTACCAAAAAGATAACTGCACATGCATGTTTATTGCAGCTCTATTCACAATAGCAAAAACACAGAACCAACCATACTGCCTATTGAAGGTGGACTGGATTAAAAAAACATGGTACATTTACACAATGGAATATTATGTTGCCATAAAGAAGGACAAACATACGGACTTTGCAGCAACTTGGATGGATTTGGAGTCGATCATACTCAGTGATCTATCACAGAAACAAAGAACAGAGTAACATATATTCTTACCCATAAGCAGACCTTTAACAATGATCATAATACTATAAGAAAGAGTTGGCAGTAGTGGGAAACTGCCAGGGAAGGGGGAGTGGGATTGGCAGTTGATGGAATCTGCCAGGGGAGGGAGGGGCACACCTCATCAACAAGGGTATCTGCATAATGAACATTTGTATACCTAACCCTGAATTGTACTCCACATCTTCAAAAAAACAATTAGCCGGGCATGGTGGCATGGCCTGTGGTTCCAACTACTTGGACAGC
>CAUYQG010156954.1:0-23889 GCA_963574415.1 Tarsius wallacei | reverse complement strand
GTGCCAACATGATTCTTAAAACAAAAATCAAGAATCCACAGGAGACTTTCACATAGGATCCGCATGACCACACCGAAAGACATTCAATGCAGTACAGGGACAAGTCGGTGACGTGGCGTGGGCAGGACTGGCCCCTAGTGAGGTGAATGTGAAATTGTGATCGAAAGGCATCTCTGTGGGGTTGAGGTCTAAGTCACAAAATAGTGGTGGGGAGAGAGGCATGAGAGTGAATAGTATTTGACAGGGAAAGGAATCGGAGCTTAGAGAGAGCTGTCAGCTTGAGAAGAAGTCACCTGGAGTGACTGTTGTGTCTGGCGTGGACAACTGAGCAGTGGAAAAGAGAAGAGAGTGGGAGGAGATGAATCTCCAAGCACGCTGATTGTAAGGTGCTCTGTGGGACACCACTGTGAAGCTATCCAGTAGACAAGGCTGGCATTTAAGAGAGTGCCTCATTTAGGGAGACACCACAGCCATGTGATGCATGATGCCATGGAAGCAGATGACGGTATCTAGGGAAGCAACCAGGTGACAAGGGCAGAGTCAAGGAAGAAGGAGCAGGGCGTACCGGCATCTGTGAAGGAAAGCCCTTCACGGAATTAAATTGTCACTCAAAGATCCATCTGTGACACACACAGACACTGGGGCCGAGTGACATCTGCACGTGTGGACACCAATACTGGGCTAGTGACACCCACACACGTGGCACTAGAGTCGTCGAAGTGACAGCTACACATGCAGACACTGGGGCCAGATGAGTGGTGTCCATACACGCAGACACAACATCAAGGGCCAGTGACACCCACACACGCGGTTGCCGGGGTTAGGGAGAGTGACACCCACACATGCAGACACCAGGGATGGGTGAGTGACACCTGCACATGTGGACACCGGGCCAGTGTTCTGGTCTCTGAGCCTGGGGGTCCCCTGCCCACCCTTGTGGGAGACACGATTTCGCGTGGACCTGCTGGGAGGAACCTGGGTGTGAACACGACACCGCTGGACCTGCCTGCCGACGCGGCCCCCGCCGCCCTGGACCCGGGCTCGGATCCACCCTGCCTCGCCAGGGGACCCGGGGTCTCAGCTCTGGTCCCAAAAATGGACTAGGCTGAGGCTGGGTCAGTCCCCGCGGCAACGGGACCGCGCGGGGTCGCAGTGGGACACTTCCAGCAGGACCATCTCCAGGAGACGTGTGGAGCGCAGGGGACACGCCAGACGCACGTCCTAACGCCTGGCCTCTGCCACAGGGAACCCGCCGGACGCGTCCACTGGGGCACCGCGCAGGGTCGCCGCTCTCCCAGCTCGGAGGCGGGGTAGATCCCCAGAGCCCTGCAAAGTCTCCCAGCCAGCTCTTCGGAAACCCGGTATTCACGCCCCGACCTTCTCTGGCCACGAAAACGCGACTCAACTGCGCCCCGCGTCTGAGAGCCTGGGGCGCCGACGCCTCCGGGGTGGCGTGAAGACCCGAAGGGACCGCAGCCCAACCGGAGAAAGGACGGGGGTTGAGGGAGGAAGGGGCGGGAAGCGGCTCGGAGGACGCAGGGTGGGGGGTGGCGGAGAACGCGGGGGAGGGTGGTCCGGAGGACGCGAGGACACTCCCAGGACGCAGAGGGGCATCCAGAGGACATGAAGGGGGGCAGCGTTTCGGAGGACGCGAGGCTCCCGCAGAAGGGGGCGGAGGGCGCTACCGAGGGTGGGACTCCTACCATACCCGATTCGAGAGGGGGGCCATGCTGCTCCTGCCCTGCGCGGCCTCGCGGCCCGGGGACTCGGAGCGGGCCGGGACCAGGGGCTGCTGCGTCCTGAGTGGAGCGAGACCTGCGCTGTCGGGGCCGCCAGTCCTTGGGATTCCGCCAGGCCAGCTGTGGCCCTGGGCGCCGACCCGGACACGATCTCATTGGCCTTTGAGGAGACATGACCTTTGACTGCGAAGGCTTTGGGGAAGGAAACTGTCCGAGGCTGAGACGGACGTCCACAGCATACATCCCCCATCCGGCAGCCTTTGGTTCCCCTTGCAACCCCAGGACGGGCTCCAGGCAGGCCTCTGAGAAGCTGGGTGCCCTTGGCGGCTGGGTGACGTTGGAGGCTAGGTGCCATTGGAAACTGGATGCCACTGGGGGACTCCTGCAGATGGTATGCAGGAGGAGAATGCAGAGGAAGGACTGGGGTGGGTGGGAGAGACCAGACTGGCTGGGAGTGTCCACAAGGAGCCTAAAGGTGAGAGTGTGGGGGAACAGAGACAAACCCCAGTGAGTCACAGCCAGAGAGTCTGAAGGGACGGGAGAACTGGGGGAGGAGGTGCAGTTGACAAAGGGCCTCGCACACCCTGCTGCTGGGCCTCAGGCACACCCAGGGACTCCTCTTGATGCCAGTCTACACAGCAGGAATTGGAAGCTGAGAGACACATGTGAGGTTACCTAAGCAGGACTAACCCAGGTCTTTGCCAGGTCCTTACCCTGGCCCCTGGCCCATACCTGAGAGCCCCTACCACTGGGTAACCCGTGACACCGCTAGGACCCAGTTGACACCAGCAGCATGCTGTCTTCATGTTCCAAACTGCAGAAGTGGGCACTGGAGGTGGCATTTGTATAGAATAGGAGTTTTGTCCCTGATACCTTCAGACATCTTGACTTAATTGGCTACAGTTTCAGTTATCCACACTTCCCTTCACTTACTGCAAAGGGAGAGCACTGCAGTAACAGATCTGTCACTTGGGCCCACACCATGTCCTCCACCAGCAGCGTCTTTTGTCTGCTCTTTCCAGTCCTTCCTATGGTGAAATAACTCCAGGGGAAGGGCTGTCGGAGAGGCGAGTGCTGTCGCAGGAGTGGGATGTTTGTGCCACATCCCCTGGTAGCACCAGGGTGGGCACACAGCAGCTTTCACACGGCTCCCCGTATCTCTCCGACAAGTCACTCTCCCACGTACATGGAACCCAGAGTCACTCACCTGGCTGCCTCCACAAAGCCCCTCTCCCCAACGGAGCACATGGCTGCGGGGGACCGACTTCCTGGCCTGGCCTCAGGAGCTCATCCTTACCCCACTCCCCCACCTCAGAGGGCCTTTCTTGCTGAGAGCCATGGGTCCCTCTCTTCCCATTTGCTCTGGAGCTTTCCTCCACCAATGAATCCCCTTCCTTTCCATGTCTTCTGATTGGTCTCACTAGTTTATTATTCAGGGGACATTTATAGAACAACCATTGCTGCCAGTCGGCACCTTGGTGCTGGGCCTGCAGGAGCAGACTGACACCAGGACCCACAAGCCCTGCAGGCCCCTCCTACTCACGGACTGTGTCTGCTGACACAGTGTGATCCACGGCTGCTTCTCACAGCACCACACATGCACACAATTGCACCCTCATCATACATGCACACACATGTACACTACCTGCATGCACACATGCATGCACACACACACTCACACATGTACACACATGTACACGCCCAGCACCACACACAAACACCACAAGCACACACTCACACAATGCACACATGCACGAGCACACTCACACATACACGCACTCACATATACCACACACACATGTATCCACATACACACATGTGCACACACATACATGCCCCACATGTGCCCACAGACATGAATGTTCTCCCCTGGTCTTCCGTGGCCAGTTCCTCCTAATGCTTTTGGTCCTGGCTCAATGTCTTCTCCCCAGAGATCCTTCCTGGCCAGCCATTCAAGGCCTCACTGTCTCCGCTGTGGCCCTCTGTCCTCATGTGTTCCCCACATACTTGCCCTGTTGTGAGGAATAACTCCTCTGCCTCATGTTGATTTTCTGAGGCTTCCACTGGTTTGAAATTCATGAGGGCCGGGATATCTTATTTATTTATTTATTTATTTATTTATTGTCAGGGTCTCACTCTGTCACCCAGGCAGGAGTGCAGTGGTACCACCGAGCCTTGACCTCCTGGGCTCATGCGATCCTCCTGCCTCACCTCCAGAGTAGCTGGGGCTATGTGTGCACACCACCATGCCTGGTTAATCTTTTTAAATGTTCCTGTAGTGATGGGATCTTGTTATGTTGCCCAGGCTGGTCTCAAACTCCTGAGTTCGAGCGATCCTCCTGCCTCAGCCTCCCTAAGCTAAGTGATGGGATTTCAGGTGCAAGCCACTATACCCGACCAAGATCTCATCTTTCACTCACCTCACACTGTGTCCCCAGGACCTGGGGCACCTAGTAGGCTCTCAACCAACATCTGTTTCCTTTATACGGCCAGGTGCCAAGATGCCTTTGTGTCATCTCTTTATTTTGTCTTCATCTCTATCATGTGGCCTACAGACCCCTCCCTGGGAGATTTTGACTTTGACTACAATTGAATTTTGGAGAACCCTAATGTCCAAACCACACTCAGAGCAGTTACCATGGATGCCAGACCCAGGAAGCTCCAAAGCCATGCTTGAGAACCCCTGCTCCAGCCTCTGTAGAACACACAGGATATGCCTGTAAGGGAATGAACAGGTGGATGAGTGATCCAAGGAGTGAGTTGTCAGCTTCTGCTTCTCCTGAACACTCTCCTCCTTGGCCCTCCCGCAACATGTAAGCCCCGCCCTCTGCTTTTCCATGCTGTCCCTCACCACCACCCCCTGGTCACTGTGGCCCATTCTGACTGCCCAAGGGCTTCCTGGCTTGACTCCTGGGTAGATGCTGGGCTTGGCTGATGCAGCCCCCTAAGGCTCTGGCCCCCCCACAGGCTCTGGGCCTCCCTGCCAGCTCCAGCCTCCCTACAGGATCTGGGCCTTCTCATGGAATCTGGCCTTTCTGTGGGCTCTGGCCTCCCCGCGTGCTCTGGGCCTCCTCACGTACACAGTCCTGCCATTGTGCAGTCAGGGCTGCTTCCCGCTATGTTCTGCCTTTCCTGTCCAGGGTCCTTCTTCCTTAGGTCCTGTGGGTGTCAGTGTCTAACGTCTTTGGATACCATGAAGCGAGGTCACAAACTTATGGAGTGACACACTGGATGACCGCTGAGAGTGCCCTCCTCTCCTTTTGGGGTTTTGTGGTTTTTAAACAGCTTAATGGAGACGTGGTCACATAACACACAATTCGCCAATTTAAACTGTTCAGTTCAGCAGTTTGTGGGACATTCACAGAGACCTGTGACCAGCACCACAATCATTCTAGAACACCTCATCACTCTAGATCCATGAGGACAGCCCACACCTGTGGGCCACTCCTTCTACGCCCCAGCCTCCAGTTCCCAGACAACACTTTCTCTGGTCATCTCATGATGGGACCACACCAGGCCCATCTGTCACAATGAGCATCAACATGCACTCTTGAGCCTGTTGGCCATTGTGTCCCTTCACATGCATGAGTGGGAGGACATGAACTGGGGCAGAGAGCTGTCCTCCTTCTCCTCCTGCCCATCAGGAGCAGAAGAGTAGAGACATGAGAGGATGAGCCAGGGCAGTGCTCCTCAGATCCCATCATGTCAGCCTGGAAATCCAAGGCCTGACCTCCCAGGGGGAGGGACAGGAGGGTGCAGGGTGAGTTACACCTTCACCAAAGAGGATGGGAGCGTAGATGAGTTCTACAGTGGCTCTGCTCTGCTACCAGCCCATTCTGGTCATCAGGACCCCATATCCCGGGGTCCCAGTCACACTCCAACATTGCCATGTGTCCTGTAAGCCCCCCCAGACCTCGTATCCTAGACTTGCTGTGAGGTTCAGCAAGGAGTCACTCACGCAAACGCGAGGACAAACTGGGGACACCAGACATACTTGAGGCCTGTGGAAGCTGGTTATTGTTGTTTGATTTCTAAACAAAATGTAATATGAGGAAGGGAGTCTGGTACTCTTAAAAATACTGCAAATTATCATCCTAGGGACAGTTCACATCTTGAGCTGACATCCGCCCCAGATGGCCACCTGTGCCCTGCTGTGAGCAGAACAGAAGTGGGACTTAGCCGGACTGAAGATGAACCCAGCAAGTGAGAAGTGGCAGGTTTACCTGGGCGCAGGAGGCTAAGGAAGGAGTCTTGGTCTCCTGCTGATTATCCATGAGGCCGCAGCAGGCAGAGGCTGTTGGCTAATGGAATGTGGCTGGGTCTGTCCCTGCAGCCCCCACATCGGGACCTTCCTCATCTACAAGTGTGCCCTCAGCCAGATTGCCTGGCATCTCCCAAGCACAAGTGGCCAGTCCTGGAGGGCTCCCAGGGAAGTGGCTGGATGCTACCATGTCCACATCAGATGCTGATCAGCAACCTAGATACACACTGATTTTGCCCAGCGCTCAGCCTGGCATCCTGCAGGCCTGCACGAGTTGTTCCCACGTGTTGCAGTGAACGTGTCTGTTGTGCATCATGGAGGGGACTTCATGGACCCTGTCTGGCTCCTGGTGCCCGCACACCTGGCGACTGTCTCTCCAGCTTAGCCCACTGTCCCTCTCGCCTCCTTCCTCCGTTAGCCCCAGTGGGGACCCGCCCAAGACAGTGTCCACCACCGCCAGTGAACACAGATCTCCGCAGCCATGCTAGAAACAGAAGGCTCAAGGACACTTCCATGGGTCTTTGTATCTCCACTCCAGCCTGAGGCCTCGCAAAAAAATGTACATTCCTCCCCCTGGCAGGCATGTATTGAGTGCCTGCTGTGTGCTGCTCCTTCAGTATGCCACATTTTATAAAAGCATGGAGCCTTAACCCTGGAGAGAGCTCTGAGGGCATACAGAGGTCAGAGGACACAGCATTGCCAAGTGTCCATGACCCAGCATCCCCAAGGGTCCATGACTGGGGGGAAAATTCCACGGATATACCTTGAGCTTTCACTGCAGGATTTTCCTTTCAGTTAAAATAACAGATTAAAAAAAAAAAACTTGAGGAGAAAACCTGAATGACTGTTGTGTCCATTAGTGGTTTTTCCAGGTTGAAGCCATCCCAAGGCACCCTGAGTTGGTGGTCAATAACCTCACAGAAGCCGGCTCAGGCTTTCCTGGCAGCTAGTCTTCTGTGGTCTGACACTTCCCAGGGCCTGCGCTCCCGGCTTGCGCACCAGGGCCCATAACTCTGAACTCCCTGTGACAGTGTCATTTTGAGGGCTAAAGTCATTTGGGGCAATGAATAAGATTCCCCAGTGTCCTTGTGGGAGGAAAAATGGAGTCAGTTGTCACAGACATCCTCCCAGACTCGGGAGAGAGGACCACGAAGCTGAAGGGCACAGCTTGGGGCCGGGTGGGGACAGATGGCCTGTCCTGCTTCCCTCCCTCCTCCTCTGTGCAGTCTCCATTCTCAGGAACCCGTTCCCCATTCCAAGGTGAAGTGTAGGTCCATCACCTCGACTATAGTGACCGTCTCATGGGCATTCACACAGGTCCAAACACATTGAGTTATACACAGCAGATACCTGCCACTGTTTGTATACCAATTATACCTCCATATATACTATATATAGACATATACACACACACATATATATAATTTTTAAACATGAAGAATCCATGTCCTCACTGAGTCAAAAATTGTGGCCCAGCAAGCCTACTGTTGAGTCTCTCATCAAGACAGGCTCCAGGGAGAAGGAGCGCGACTATAAGCCTGGCCCTGCAGGTGGACTCATGTCCCTGAGTCAGTCATGACGGCACTAGCACCACAGGATGCCAGGGTGTCAGGTCAGCCACCGTCAGCTTGCATCCAAGCACTCGGATGGTCTCCTGACCTTTTCTGACTCCAGTGTGAAGCCTTCTAACAAGCCTTCCCTGCTGCAGCCAGAGACTTTCCCGAATCCTAACCTGGCCACCTCGTCCTCTGCCTGGTGCCCTGCAGGGTGTCCACTATCCTGGAGATAAAGCCTCTGTACCTCCTATGGGTCAGCCAACATCGGGGCAAGGCTGCACTACAGACCTGAACCAAGTTGCATGAGCAAGCTGGGGCCCATCAGTGTTCCAGTCTGCCTGTGAGCCCTGGCCCGGCTATGGGTGCTGAGACTTGGGAGGCTGGACGTGCCATTGTTGTGTCCACCACTTCCTGATGACAACACATATCCAGGTGCTCCACACTTGCTTCTGTCCCATCCTCACACAATATTCCCCCGTGCTGGCCTCCCAACCTTCCTGCCTCCTCTGACTCTCTGCTGTGTCCCCTGCTCAGCCCTCCCTCCCTTTCCTCACCAGGTACGCCTGCTGTCCTTCCTGCTGTCCATAAGACTGCCCTATCCTGACCCACCTGGACAGGGGAACCCCAGTGTGTTCCTAAAGCGGCGCATGTCACCACCGCAGAGCCCTCAGCCCAGCTCCGACAGGCGCTACTTCCCCTTCCTCTGAGAGCAGGTCTGCTGGCCACAAAAATGAAGGAATAATGGATGACTGCGTGAACATGTTAACAGTGTTAAGCTCGTGGCTCTTGGCATCTGTGCTCCTGCTTTCATCCTCAGAGGCTTTTTCCTGCCTCGCAGAAGCCCCTGAAGAGGTGGGTTCTTGGGACGGACTATGTGGCTCAACTCACACGGGTTTACAGAGCAACAATGCCAGCCTCTCCCCTCTCAATGTTCCGTGAAGAGCCCAGGCTCCCTGAGCCCCCGCCACTCACAGCCCTGCACGCCCTGACCATGGAGGACCAAGGGAGGCTGCGACCGGCTTGTCAAGGAGTCTGGCACCATCCTATGGGGACAGGATGTTCTGAAGGAGTTTGAGGCAGGAAGTAGTGTGTTCCTACTTGTGTTCTGAGAGTCACTCTGCAGAGGAAGAAACTCAGAGCCTGAGGCAGGGAGGCCAGAGAAGAAGGCCCAGAACAACCCAGGCTGGAGACAACAGGCTGGACTGGGTGTGATCGAAGCTGTGGAGAGTTGAGACACATTCAGGAGGAGAAAGCCTCTCAGACTTGATGCACAGAATGAGGGAGAGAGGTCAGGGTTGGCTTCCAAGTCCACTGCCAGTGCTCCCACTCAGGACTGTTGAGACAGTACGTTCTCTTCAGGATGGCGTTGGCTGAGTTGTGGGCTTCAAGAGAAATAAGCTGGTAACCACATCCACATACCCCCGCAGCATGCCCCACACACAGGTGTTAGGACTGAACCTTGGGCTGGACAGAAGGTGCCATCCCTCCTACCAGGATGTTCAGCATTTTTATTTCTACTCAGCTGTGTGTCCTTTGCAAAATCCTGTGTGAAGACCCACCCAACCATGTGTCGTAACACAACATAACATCATGGGACAAACCAAGAAGTCGCAGCCCTTAGAAAGTATGACCAAGACATTTCACTGCAAGGATCATTGTCACTAAGTAGCGGAAGGAGTCAGGAAAGGACAGTTATTGCAGCAACCAGGAATCATCCAGGACTACACCTGGCTTCCAGCTTCAATGCACGTTTCAAAGAAGTCGTAAAAGAGTGGAATCTGGTTGGTTGATCATAAACATATGAAGGGACCACAAATGGGCATGTGTTTCCCATTTCCTGCTCTGAAGCTTGCCAAGGATTAATCTTATCTGCCCTGGGATACTCCAGAAAGCAGAACCCCCACCACAGCTGGCCCTCGAAGGACAGGCCCTAGTCAGGAAGCACCCTGCATACCCAGGACGCTCAAAGACGAAAGCAGAACGAGGTTGCCCTGCCACGTGCCCATTTCTTCATCTGCTCTCAACGATGCCCTTGCCTGATCCCTCCCACCCGAGGACAGGATGGAGGACAGAGCCTCTTATGGGAGCTTGCAGCTGCCTTTCATCCAAGTACACGTTCCAGAAGGGAATAGGCACAGGCTTCCAAGCCAGAAAGCCTCGAATCTGAAACTGAACTCCACTGTTGACTTGGAATAACTTGCTCACCCTCTTTGAGTGTCAAGTTTCTTCATGTACAAAACGGGGACGCTGAGGCCTACATTGAAGAGGGTGAGAAACCTGGATAAAATCACTGGTACAACACATGTGTCCAATGTCGATGGACGTATCTGGCCCTCCCATCCCTCCCTGGATTACGACCTGCCTGAGCACCTGGCAGTCTCAGGGAAGGGCCTGATCTGGCCTCACTCCAGCAACTCCCTTTTTCCAGGGCTCCTCAGACTCAGAGTAGGTGAGCTGGCCATGGATCTGGGCTCCTCACATGAGCCAGAAAGGTGGAACCATCTGGGACAGTCGGGTCAGACCTGAGATGAGGCACTGCTGGCACCAGGCCCACAGACAAGTAACATCTTCTGGGAGGAAACAAGAGATGTCTTATGTAACAGGTAAGTAAGTAGATGAGTAAAGACAGTGAGAACATCACATCTCAAGAAGCAGTAGTTGGCTCCATAGGGCAGGAGACAGCAGGCAAGAGATAGGTGGAGACTGGTTACTGACCAAGCTCCACCACACAACTTCCAGACACCATTGCATGGGTGATGCAGGTCACTAACAAGATTTAAAACAGCCTCTTTCTGTTTTGGTTTTGGCATTTTCTATCTTCATATGAAAACCATACACATAATAAGAAAAATTCAAACAGTACCAAAGGATATAACAAAAAAGTCAATCGCTGTCTTTTATCGCAGACTACAGGGATTGCAGCTCAGATGTAACCAGTGTCTATTATATAGTATGTATAAGTATATATTATATAAACACTTATATAATATATAAAAACATTATACAATATATATTTATACTATATAAAATATATATTACAATGTATTATATAATATATAGCAATATATGTTATATATAAGTCATTGTTTGGTCCCTCTCCCCCATAAACTCTCCATGTGTGAACACTCTCATCAGTTTCTCTGTGAACAGATCAACACACACTGTATCACTGTGCATCTCTTTCTTCACACACCATGGGGTCCTCCCATCTCAGCTTGTGTAATTTCACCCCATGCCTTTAAGTAGCCATACAGTGCTCCACACATCACACTGTTGCATTGCCTTTTATTTTAGTAGTCCTGGTTGACAGGTTTTTAGGTTGCTCCCAATTGCTTCTAATTATTGTTACGAACAGGGCTGTGACTCATCTTTGTGCTGTCCACCTTTTGCAAATATATAAGAGTTTCCCTGCAGGAAAAAACAAAAAACAAAAAACTAAAAGCAGAATTGCTGGATTAAAGGGTATGTGCTTTCAAAAGCTGAGCGTTATCTTCAACTGGCTCATTAAACAAGACCTATTTATATTCTCTCCACCAGAGCAAGCACCCTTCCATTTCTGGTATTAAGCTTTTACATCGTGGCCTTTCTGATAAGTGAGCATTGTTTACTTCCTGCTTTGATTTAGTTTCTGTAAGTGGGAAAAGATGAGCAACTGCTCATCTGTTTATAAAACATTTGTACTTCTTGCCCTGAGAACAGCTTTTCTATTTTCCTTGCCAAGTTTTCTGTTAGCTTGTGATCTTCTCCTTACTGATTTATAAGAGCTCTTTATATATTAAGAAAACAGGCAAGTCAACAGTTCTTCACCCATGCCTTCTGGGCTCTGTCAGATGCTTAGAAAATCTCTTCCACACCAATGTTTGTTGAAACTGCCAGACTTTCTTTCACACTTTTATGATTTCCTTTTCCATGTTTATATTTTCGGTAAGTCGAGAGCCTGTCTTGCTGTAGGGTTGGAGTCCTAGCTTTTAATTTTTTAGTCATTCCTTACATCTTTCTTTTAGTAAAGGACTTACTCTCACTGAGATTTATTGTCATGACAGATATATTTGCTCTTAGTTCCATTCTCTTATTTGTGTTTTCTTCTTTTTAATTCTTCCTATTTTTCCATTTTTGTTTCATGGTCTGTTTTCATCTTCTTGGTTGAATCCACATCTTTTTTTGATGAGGAATGGTTAGATGGAAGAACGGGAGCTTTCCAGAATCTTCCTAGAGCCAATGAACTTCTTCAAAAAGAAAGACGTGATGGTTCTCTTTTTTAATGAAAACTCCAACTTTCTCTTTGCTCTATGGACACCCCGAAGCCTACCCTGTCGGCATGTATGCCCCAAGTAGCAATTCTTTCTTCTCAAAGAAAATGTTTTAATTTCAGAGGTCCACCTCTATATTTTATTTGACTTTCAGTGATGATGTGATGTGTCTTTCCCCCAGTGAAAACCAAATTTTACTGTGTTTAACAATTATCCTTCAGAATTTGGGGATTGCAAGTATTTTCTTTTCAGTTAGTTTTAGAAGATACAGTTAGGGTACACATGGCTTTAATCTTTTGTTTCTAACCAGCATTTCTCCATTAAGACAGTTGAGGAGATGATATATTGATACAAAATTAAATTTAATCATTGACAGAAAGACTGGGAGGGGAAAGAGGGTGGAGGCAGGGAGGTTGATTAGGAGACTGGTATAGTCACCAACAGTAGAACAGAGTTGAAGCAGGACTGTACTAGGGTGGGGGTGGCAGTTATTAGAGGAAGATAACTCTGAAAGAAATGTTGTGGGCCAGATTGACAGGACCTTGTGACCACTGAGAAGGGAACTTAAGTAAGTGGAAGAGAAGAGGTGGCCTGGTGGATGACCATGACTTAGTGGAACAGGAGGGCAGTGGGAGGAGAGAGGGCCCCTTAATCAGTCACAGCAGCTGGGATGTGCAGGTGGTTGGGACAAGGAACGGGGACTCCCATTAGACATGTTTTGGGATATACATTTTCTAAAAAAGGAGCTTAATAAGAAAAAATAACATTAAACTAATCATTTGTTGCATGCTACACATGTGCCAGAGATGGCAACGTGATTCTTCCGGTCGTCCAAGTGTCAAGTGCCTCAGCCACTCCACACATGTGCTGGGCTCACAGAGATGCAGTCCTTGGCAGCGTATTCTAGAATCTACAGTCATGATGAGATCAGAGACAGGGACCCTCCCTCAGGTGTGTAAAAAGCACACACTGAAACACCAGCAGGGAGACGTTTCCCCAGGAGCTGAGGGTTGTGTCACGAGTATTTTCCTGATGGTTCACCCATGTGAACCATGACTAACCCCCATGTTTAGGTGGTACTGAGGTTCCCTAGGGAACAGACTGCTTTCCCAGCCTCCTCCACAGCTGGCAGAAGTAGTGTGAGCTTTCTGGAACATTCTTGACAGGAAGAGACATATCTTTCTTCATCACACCCCCTTCCTGCTGGCAGAGTCTACACATTATGCTACAGCTCCAGGGCCATTGGGAAGAGAAGCTGAGCTCAGGGTGCACTAGAAAGAAGGTTCTGGTCCACACACATATGGGACCTTATGAGTGTGGACACACGTTTCTTTTTTATTTGTTTTTTCTTTGAGTTTGAGTCTCACTCTGTCACCCAGACTGGAGTGTAGTGGCACGCTCATGGCCACTGCAGCCTCAACTTGCTAGGCTCAGGTGATCTTTCCACTTCAGCCTTCCAAATAGCTGGAACTACAGGTATGTACCATCACGCCCAGCTAATTTTTTATTGCAGAGACGAGGTCTCGCCAAGTTGCCCAAGCTGTTCTCAAACCTGTGGGCTCAGGCTTTCCTCTCACCTCTGCCTCCCAAAGTGCTGGGATTACAGGCGTGAGCCACCACACCCGGCTTCAACACATTTCTGCTTTCTTCAGCCACTGCCTTCACCACCTGTTTCCCACAGTCAGGTCTCCTAAAGTCATTGCCGGGGTCAGAGTGGAAATGTCTTCTGTGGCAACACAGCTACCCATGATAAGCATGTGGGTTCCTGCTGATAAGCACAAGGAACAATAATAATGTCACATTGTCCCCCGGTCCAAAATCACAATGCTTTCTCTTATGCAAGCCCAAGCAATTTAACTAAGCCTGCTGGGAGGAAGGTGTGCAGCACCGTATGCCCCCCTGTTCTAAGGCCCTGGAGGGCCTCCCTCGTGGCAAACCTCAGCCTCAGGCCAGCAAAGCTTTGTGGGTCCCTTCTTTAGGTTTGAACAGCGTGAGCACATGTCCAGAGCTAAACATTGTGTCAACTCCAGGCTGTGACTAAGGACGTGGTAAACAAACATTCGGGGCTGGTTGACACAGCTTAGTGCCCAAACACGGCAAAATCACTATCTTCATCAAACAACAAAATCCTGAGTGAATGGAACATTTTAATGCTTTGGACTTTTTGAGTCAGTTTTCAGTTTTTCAGAACATATATTTACTTACCTAGAAAAGGTAAGAATACAACCAACTTGACTAAGATTAAAAAATCCCCAAACTCTCCACCTCCAGAGTTGAGGCTGGAAGTTTAAAGCTAGAGTATTATGGGATGAATTGCATCCCCCCAAAATTTCTGTGCTGAAGTCCTAACCCTGGTACCTCAAAATGGGACCATATTGGAGACAGGAGCCCTAAGGAAGTAAATGAGGCTGGATGGTGAGCCCTCATCCAAGATGACCGGCATCCCTACAGGAAGAGGAGATGAGGATATAGATGACAACAGGAAGAAACATGTGTGAAAGAGAAGAGACAGCCATTGTCATACCAGAGAGAGGCCTCAGGAGAAGCCGACCTGCTGCTATCTTGAGTTCAGCTTCTAGAATACAACGCTGTTGCTCGAGCCATCCAGCCTATGGTACTTTGTGATGGCAGCTCTGACAAACTTCCACACTTTGCATGTTCTGTCTTAGATGTATACACATGTTGGTTGCCTAGAGGTATCTGAGCATTGTGCCTGGGACTCTGTAAGCAATCCATCTGTGTTTGTCCAAAAACGAATGGTTTAATTTAAAAATGAGGCCAGCACTCACTGGGCTTCCCATGCTTAATCCTCTAGGAAGTGATCCTGGAATAAGAGGACCAAGTTGTGTTTCTCTCTTCTTCTCTCCCCTCCCCAGTCGCAGGCCAGCATTTCACTCGGACTACTCTCTCGTTGTAGTCATGGAGGGAACTTAGGAGTCTTCAGCCAAGACCTGAGGACACTGACCTCGCCATTTGGGGCTGGATTTGCTATTCTGCCTTCTCTTTAGGCTTTATGAGTGGAAAAGTTACTTGAACTCTTCCCCCTGGTCCATCCAAATGGGCATTGTCGATGACAACACTTTCTGTGCGCTTCAGACACTTGTGAGCAGGACTAGGAGCAAAGGTCTCTCAGGTCCTGGTGCTGTGTCCTTGGCCCATAAAGTGCTCATCAGAGCTCTTTTTGTTTAGTGAGTGAACAAACATCTCCACATGGTGCCAACACTCACTTAACCAGTGATTGATCAAATGCATCCTTGTGATCAAGTGTTGTGCCAAGGGAGGACACACAGATGTGTCACGGAAGCTCCAGGCAGTGAAAGCCATGGTGGACAGCGATGACATGGCGAGATATCCGACATGCAGCATGGGAAACGGTTCCGCGGCGGGCGAGGGCTTCCCTAGCCTCTGTCCCCATTGTTCCCCCATCCAAGCTATTCTTTGACATCACACACTCCTGTAGTACCCGGCATGTCACAACAGCATGCATTCATCCTCCAAATTTTTGTATGTTCACTTGGACTGAACTTTCAAAAGGCGAGTCTAAGTTTTATACCCTGGGGGGAAGTCTTTTCTGGTAGCAACAGTGATGTGTCGTCTCTCAGTGCTATGCCTTCCTCCATTTGGCATCACGCCTTGATGACAGCTTTGACCTGTTGAAGGTCTGAGCCCTGGAAGAAGGAACTGGGCCCACTTATAGAACAACGGACACAGAAGTAACTCAGCAGTCACATACTCCAACTCCATCTTTCATAGGTGAGAAAACCCAGAGTCAAGACATTGTCACTGGCCTATGAGAACATGCACCGCTAGTGATGGAGCAAAACTAAAATGCAAATAAAGTGACCAGAAGACCAGAAGCCAATGGTCTCTACACGTTTTTCCAAGTGACATCTTTTTGAGGTTCTGTTTGTTTCCTCTAATATCCTCTCTCTCTTGAACTTGGTCCCTATAAAATGAAATAAAGGAGACTATCTATACCCTTTATTGTAGTTTCCTTTATATTATACACAAACACTTTATAGTGTGTATACACATTCAATATATATTATACTACACATCCTTTATAGAGTTTCCTTTATCCCTAAGGAAACTCTAAGGTTAGGGTTGTGTCAGCACCACAGACTGTAGAGTTCGATGGTTTCATTCAAATCATAGATCTTTCACTTGCTTTTTCCCCCCTTTGGGCATCTCCAAATCTGTTTTCTCATATCTGTACAGTAAGAGCTGAAGAACCTCCCTTGTGAAGTGTCAGGGCCATGCTTGCATGAGTATGCCAGGCGTTGTGGCTACCGTGAAATTAGATGCACAGCTTTACATGATCCTGACCTGCCTGACATGAAAAGCAGAGGTGGAAACCGCAGGAATGCTCTTGGTGGATAACAGCCATCACGTGAGCGCTTCACATGCAGTTGTGGTCACACAATTCAAGCCACAATGTTCACATACATGACCACTTTTCTAAGAAAGATACAAAAGCCCTTCCAGTCAGAAGCAGAGATTCCCAGAGACGTCTCTTCACACAGCAAACTGGCTCTCAGAAAACACTTCAGGACATGTATTTCTGTTTGTGATTCTGAGGACGTCATGGCGAAAGCCTGTTTATTATTTCCAGTGCCCTTTCCACAAAAACAGGAATCAATCCGCTTCCTTCAATGCCTCTTGGGAAGCTGATGGGTGGCCTGATGGTTCTGAGGCCTCCCCCTGTACATGACATCATCAAAGGCCTTGTGGTTGCCTCCCTTTCTGCACGTCTCCCTTGAAAACCGAACACTCTACTTATTGCTCTTTTTCTTTCCTGGTGACTAATTAAAAATTGATGGTAGTTTTCCTTCAGCTCTGCCTATGGACTGCTCTCAGACCTTCCCATGGCCCTGGTGGGAAAATTAAGTGTACAGCTTAATGCTAGCGAAGGTTCTGCCAGCCTGAGTGGTATGGTCACACAAGGCTCTCGCTGGAGAGCTCTGCACCCTGTACCAGGGCCACTACTGGGGAGAGAGGTCTCATAGAAGCCCAGACCTTGCCTGCACACCACTCTAACATAAAAAATAAAATAAATTATTTTTCAGAACCTAAAAAAGAGAGAAGCTGCTAGAGCCACCTCCCTTCTGCTCAAGCATCCAAGCAGATGATGCAGATGTCCACAGTGGAACGTGCAACACAAAACCTGGGCATCTCCACCTGGGTGACTGGTGCCTCGTCAGGGCAGGATGAGACAGCTGAAGAGGGAGTCACGATGGTGCCTACCTCCCTCTTGCCTCTCCCTCAGGCCTGCTTCGGTCTCTCCTTCCGGGTGGGGACAGGCAGTCCCAGGTTCCTAATATGATGCCGGATGCCAGGTGGGTTCTGTCTTCATGGGAGCAAATGCACCATGCATGTGACTGCTAGAAACAGCACATGGCTTCCCCAGGTCCCCTCCCGGGATGGGGGTCCTCAGACATCTGTAACCAGATCCCCCGGTGCTTGTTATATGTGCAGATGCTCAGGCCTTGCCCTGGGGGGGCTGACCAGGGAGCCTAGATGTGTGCATGGTCACTTGAGCAGCCAAGAGGAGCCTGGCGCCCAGACACCCCCCAACCCCGATCTCTCAGGTAGCACTGGTGCCTCTCGAGCTCATCACTGAGTCCAGGTCCCCTGGTCTGCCATCTCACTGGAACCAGGATCTGACAATAGGACTACTCTTCTCTGCCCAAAAGGTTTTTTATTTTCATGAGGGAGAGAAAAGAGGCTAGTTTAGAAAAACACATCACACCATGGGAAGGAGGACATTCATGGTCACTCGGGTGACATCTGGAGTGATGACAGGAGATGCTGGAGGGCTGGCTACTCCAAGCCACTGCAGGCCTGGCCCCATCCCCCAGGACAGAGGGACACAGAGAGCCACTGCGGGTATCCCCAAGGAGCCTGGTGGCGGAACCCGAGGGAGCATTGTGCTTGGCCCTTTTGAATTTCTACACACTTGTCCAGGAATCTCAAATGTTCTTCTCTCAATTCTCAGTAAAATCTCCTCGAGGGATTCAGGAGCCCAGCTGTGTTCCCTCGACTATCCCAGCCTTGTACCCACAAACCTTTCTAGCTGTGCTCCCCCTCACCTACCACAGCCATGTCCCCCCACCTTCCCCTGCCCATCCTTCCCCAGTCGTGTCCCCTACCTTCCCCAGGCATGTTTCTTCTCACTTTCCCCAGCTGTGTCCCCTCAACTTTCTCAGCCCTTTCCCCCACTCTCTACACGCTTGCACTGGGAGTCAGAGGCTGATGCACCTTTTTTTTGCCCTTTTCCAACGCAGAATATTCTGATAACTGAAAAGTAAAAAGCTTCCGAGGTTCTGTGAGACTCACCCCCCAGTGTTCTCAGGGTTGCAGAAAAACCAGTGAAGACTGCGCCTGTGACCAGGAAGACATGAGCACAGGCACAACCAATCTGGCTGCACAAACGTGACTCGCTGTCACTCGCAGGGCCTTGGAGGGTGGACGATGGAAACAAAGGTGAATTTAGAACAGGAGTGCAGGCCAATATCGTAGTATGGGGTGAGCCTCCTTGTCCTGCCCTGGGATGCAGACCACAACCCTGGAAGCCTCACATCTGGGGAGCTGGACGGTTTTCCTGCCGTCAGCGGCCACATGCCACTATCACCAACACTGCCCTCCATGCACACAGTAGCCACGGGCCTCACCTGATGGCTGGTGGTGGGCCCCAACACTTGGTGGAGTGTGCCTCTTTCCTGGTGCATCGCCTTGGGTTCCAAGAGCCCACACCCAGTGAATGTATCCAGGACAACATTCCCTCAGAATTGTGACTAGCGTTTAATCAAAGCCATGCTGTCTCCAGACGGCCAAGACATGCAGGAGCCCTGTGCCTCTAGAGAGGCTATGTCACCGAGACATGCAGGAGGCTCCTTGTCCTCCAGAGAGGCTTTGCGGCTATACAACCTGCCAGCAGAGGCCATGTGGTACTTGCCAACGGCACTCTCATCCACTGGGACTGGGTGACGTTTTCTTCCAGGGCACAACTCAAACCTATCCTAGCTTTGAGCGGACAGATAACCATTTCCTCCCAACAGCCTCTCGGCTTCCCACACTCTCTCTGTAAACCTGTGCCCTGGGAGGCAGAGCTGCCCCTGCAACTCTGGAGGCCGCTGGCCTCACCGAGCCATGCAGCAGAGCTGGGGATACTGAGAAAAAGAGTCACTTCCTGAAGAACATTCCCAGAGGGATCCCAGTCCTAAAGGTTCCCAAGAATCAGCTCCAGGTAGAGGGCCCTCGTGCGCTGCCTCAAGCCATCCCCGATGCTGTCAGCCCCTGCTCATGGCTCCTCCTCCAGGCCTCATCTCTCTCATCTCTGGAGCAGAGTCCAGGCCCTGAACATGCACAGCCCCCAGAAAGCCAACTAACTGGACACAGCGACTCAGGAGAACAGGAGTCTTCAGCTCTGCAACAGGCTATGTGACCCCCACAAACACTTGCCGTCTTCTAAACACTCCCTATGTAGGCCCTGGGCCAAGCACTTCCTTGCAGATGTGTAGATGAGGAAATGGAGGCTGGCAAAACTGATACTGTCATTACGCCTCTGGCCCACTATGGCTCTAGCATACAGACCGGGTCAGTCTGACTCTAAAATCCAAGCCCTAAATCCCCTGCACAAGCTCGCAAGTCATGGCACCTCTATGAGACTCATCTATAAAATGGGTATGTTGGCCCAGATTGAGAGTTTGGAAGGTCAGGAAAAAACCTTCAGGCATGTGAAATATTTTTGTTTGAGTTGTCATAATTGTTTGCCAATTTAAAGACAAGGTCTTGCTAAGTTACCCAGGCTAGTCTCAAACACCTAACCTCAAGCGATCCTCCCTCCTCAGCCTCCCAAAATACTGGGATTACAGGCATGAGCCCCAGTGCCCGACCGGATATAATTTTAAGTTGAACCTGAATGCCCTCTACTGGACACCACCCTCCTGTCCTCCAGGGCCTGCCCGCTCCACTACATGCTCCACACTGCCTGCACTCATCCTTGTAGGCATCTGGGTTCTCAACCTGTGAGCACTCTGTACATATGTTTTTAGTCTAACCATCTCCAGTCTCTCCATGGGGGGAAGTTGTATAGCCATGAAAGTGGAGGAAGGGGGTGCAGGAGGCGGGTGTAAAGCAGAAGCATGTAAGGTCAGAGTGAGGTGGTGAAGTCAACTGATGGCCACGTGCTAAGATGCTACATTTGAGCCTACCTGAGGAACGGCAAATATTCACCTGTGGTGCCAATTCTGACCAGTTTTTAGTAGATGAATGGCATCCTGTGTTGGGAAGGATCCTGAGGCTGCACCATGACACATCAGAGAAGAGAACCAAGACTGACTGATGAAGTGTTTGTGGACACAGGACACTTTTCCTGAACAAAAGTTTTTAAAGACCCTGTTAATAACCCAGAGAAGGCCAGGCGTGATGGCTCACATCTATAATCCCAGCACTTTGGGAGGCCAAGGTAGGATGATTGCTTGAGCCCAGAAGTTCGAGCCCAGCCTGGGCAACACAGCAAGACCTCATCTCTACAAACAAACAAAAATCCTAAAATCAGCTAGGCGTGTGGTGGGCATCTGTAATCCTAGCTACTTGAGAGGCTAAGGAGGGAGGATCATTTGAACCCAGGAGTTTGAGGCTGAAGCAAGCTGTGATCATACCATTGCACTCCAGTCTGAGTGACAGAGTGAGACCCTGACTCAAGATAAATAAATACATAAATAAAGAAGCCAGAGGAGGATGGAATGCTCTACGGAGGCAGTCAAGCATGACTCGTGGTGTCCTCACACCACCATGGCTGATGTGCTGCCTCACAGGGGCCCAGTGGCCCTTTAGGGTCACTTAGAGATCACTGACAGAGATGTTCTCAAAGGTCCTTTTGTACCGGACACACTCCAGTTCCTGAGATCCCAGGGGCTTTGCAGATCCTCAGAGCAACTCCAAGAATGGAGGCTCGCGCTCAAATTCGTGGAATTAGCCTCAGTACAGGGACAGCGCCACCCAAGGCAGAGACAGTTTTCAGTTTCTATCACTCCCAGACATTCATGTGGCAGTCAGACCACCCCCCTCCCCCCCACCGTGGCCTCTGCATCCAGCTACCTCCGTCTCTCCATGCAATACTACAAGTGCCTCCTGGCCGCCTCATCCCCTCACGGACACCAGAAGTGGACGCTCTCCTGCTGGGCTAACTCAATTCTTTACTCAGTCTCTGCCACAACTCTTGCTTTGCTCAGAATAAGTCCCCAGGGCCACATTCTGACCCACGAGTCCTGCCTGCCTCTGACAACATCCTTCCTCACGGCCTTCCTGAGAAGGCAAGATCTAGGTGGTCAAAGTACTTCTCATCTTTAAAATTTTTTAGTGTCAGGTCTCGTTCTCTGGCCCAGGCTGGAGTGCAACTTTGTGAGCATGGCTCACCACAGCCTTGAACTCCTGGGCTCATCACTCGAGTCCCTTGATCCTACTGTGCCTGAAGTCCATGTCTCAGTGATGACAGCCAGTCACTTCCCTTTTTTCTGCTTAAGTTGATTTTTGTTGGAATCTTTCCCTTGCATTTGAAATTCCTAACTAAAATATACATCACTGATATGTTTTCTTTAAATATTGTCCTAAGCTGTTATTTACTGCTTAATAAAGATTAATTTTTGATGTGAAAAGGAGAGAATGCATGTGTATCTCTGCTTCAAACACTGCAGTCTGGGCTACCTCCTCTGAAAAGCCTCTCTGAACAAGTGTCTTTTCCCTGCTCTCTGCCCACCTCTTTGCTACAGAGCACCCATGCTTCTTTCTGATGTAATGCTTGCCATCTTGTATTGAAACGACTGTTTCTAGGGCTGCCAGGCCCTCTAGATGGCTGTCTCCTTGAGGACAAGGGACCATCCTGTCCCACTGTCACACCTTTGCACCTTCAGCATTCACCTCACGCTGAGGTATACCCATCATAACATTGAACCCAGTGCTGCAAATACGCACCTGCAACGTTTTATCACCACCTCGTGGTAAAGGGTCTAAATTACTCTTCCATTTACTTTGGAATCCATCAGTCAAATAAGTCAAGGTTCCTTGGAAGTGGAAACCACAAAACTAAAGTAATCAATTATAGCACGGTCACTGTTCAGCTGCCTAAATTAGAATAAAGCTCTCAAAAACGGAATTGCTAAAAGGTTTCTAAGTCAAAGCCACCCTAAAATAGCAGGCCTATGCCATTTAAAAAAAATAAATCTCAGAAAGGTCAAATGACAGGAACATATTTTGGCAGATAAAGCTTAATTTATGGTTGTGAAATTTTGTCATATTGCATCAAAGGATTGGTAAAAATCTGGTTCATTTTGCAGAAAAAGGGTGTGAGGTCAGTAAATTTCCAGCAGTTTTTCTCCTTGAGGAGAAAAGCAAGGTCTGGGGCAATCACAGAGCCCCAGAAACTGGTGATTCCAACTGGTTGCGTCTCAGCATCAAAAAAATCAGCTTGTTTTCCGGGACACGAGCAGATACTAAACCAAGAATGAAATGTTCCACTTTGCAAAGGGGAAAACAGGCAACTAAACCCACTGAAGGCAGTTAAAACCATTGCAAGCAAGAGAAATCTGTAAACTCTGTAGAGGAAGATTTTGCGTTTCCTGAAGCCCCTTATGTTCGGGGCCCTCGCTCATCACGCGACTCTCTGGACACCTGTGAGATCCCTGGTCCCGTTGCTTCTCTGGCAAAACCCTGACTCCTTCCATGTTACTGACCTTCTCCTCTTCCCAGTTTGTGCTCCCAGCTTTGGACAGAGCCCGCTCTAGCTCCTTCCCATGGTTGCCTCTGACATCTGACAGGTATGTGTCTCTTAACAAAGCTATTAATAATAGCTTTATTGCCATGTATTCACATAGAATACAATTCACCCAATGGTTTTCAGTATATATATTCGAAAAGTTGTGCAGTCATTACAGTTCTGTGTGCTGTTCTTACCCCAGAAAGATCACCATTCTTAGTGATCCATCTCCCACTCTGCCATAGCAACCACTGGCCAGCCTTGCCTCTTCTGGACATTCTATTTAAAAGAGAAAATACAGCCGGGCTTGGTGGCTCAGCCTGTAATCCCGCGCTTTGGGAGGCTGAGGTGAGTGGATGGCCTGAGCCCGTGGGTTTGAGACCCGCCTGGGCAACTTGGCGAGACCTCATCTCTACAATAAATCAAAAACATCAGCCGGGCGTGGTAGCGCGTGCCTATACTACTCGGAAGGCTGAGACGGAAGGATCGCCGGAGCCCAGCAGGTCGAGGCTGCAGTGACCGGAAGCGGCCACTGCACTCCAGTCTGGGCGACAGAGTAAGACTCCAACTCAAAAAAAAAATAAAAATAAATAAATAAAATAAAATAAAAGAGAAAATATAATGTGTGGTCTTCTGTAACCGGTCTCTTTCACTTAGCACCATGTTTTCAGGGTTTATCCACATTGCAGCATATGCCAATTCTTCTTTTTATTGCTGAACAATATTCCACTGTATTTATATACCACATTTTATTTATCCATTCATCAGTTGATAGACATTTGGGTTGCATTTGCTTTGGGGCTATTATAAATAAAGCTGTTACAAGCAGTTATGTACAAGTTATAGAGTGATAGATTTTTATTTTTCTCAGATGCATTACCATAGATTATAATTGCTGAGTCACATGATAACTTTGTGTTTAGTCTTTTGACAAACTTTTCCAGAAGTGACTGCACTAGTTTACATTCCCACCACAGCGTATGAAGGGTACAGTTTCTCCACATCCTTGTCAATGCTTGTTATTGTCTTTTTAATTTTAGCCACCCTAGTGGGTGTGAAGTGGCATCTCACAGTAGTTGTGACTTGTCTTTCCTGGTGGCTGACTATGTTGAGCATCTTTTCATGTGCTAATTGGCCTTTTGTACATCTTCTTTAGGGAAATGTCTAGTCACATCTTTTGCTCATTTTATAGTTAGCTTGCCATTTTATTTTGTAGTTCTTTATATATTCTAGACATAATCACTTTGGCAAACATTTTCTCCCATTTTGTAGGCTGTCTTTTCGTTTTCTTGATGTGTTCTTTGAAGCACAAAAGTTTTAATGTTTT
>CAUYQG010156953.1:0-10871 GCA_963574415.1 Tarsius wallacei | reverse complement strand
GCAGTTCTCGGAGACCCAGGTTCTGCTGTTGGTTCTTTGTCCCCATCCTCCATGCTGGCTTCCCCCTCCCACCAGCCCCGGCTGCTCAAGTCCCAGCATGCCTCTGGCTGTAGCCAGCCTGAGTTATGGCATAACTCGCCTAAAAATTCCCCTGTATAGGGAAAGGGGCCAATCCAATGTGAGTTATTCTTATTGTAAGCTCCCCAAAGCCAGCGACCTTGTATGATTTATCTTAGTATAACCCACAGCACTGGGAATGAGGCCTGGCACACAGCACACAATAAATGTTTATGGAATTGACTGGCATTTTCAAAAAGACCAGGGGACCACACACACTCACACTGTACCTACACATTCTTCACACTACATGCTCTCTTCACACATACACACACACAAACACACACAAACACATGCACATGCACACTGATGTTGTGTTCTCTGTGGGTGTGAATTTGTGTTTGTGATCTTTCTCTTCCAGTGACATGTTGTGTGTATAACTCCATCACTCATTTTAATTACATTATTGTGGGCTCTATTTGGTCTTTGGCTATTTTTGAGACAGAATTAGAAAATTTAAAAACAGTCATCTTTCTTACCCAAGAAACTTCTAACAGTGATTGCCCTGGGGTGGGGAATTGGGATACAGTAGTGGGGGTGGGGAACTTCCTTTTCATTGTCTTCCCCTTTGTTCTGTTTGATTTCTTTTTAAACCATGTGCATATATTATCTTTTCAAAAAATAAAAATAGAAACATTTAGAAAAAAAAGAAAATAGTCACCTTGCCTCCAAAATAACCACTGACTTACATAAAAGCTTTTATAACTGGGTTAGTTCGAGATTAAAGTTGAGGCCTATGTTGGACAGATTCACAGGCCCTGGAGACATGTCGCGCCACCCACACTGCTGACAGCCCTCTAGGGCCTGGGCTCAGGCCCTTCTTCTGGATGAGCCCAGAGGGTTGTCTCTTCTCCCAGGAATCTCTCTATGCTGACCCCCCAAGCACTCATTTAGTTATTCTCTTTGCTAGGTCAGTGACAGATCTGCAAGGATTAGGTGACGTAAGCTCCAAAATCTACTCAGTAAGATGAAAATCTGTCCCTTCATTCTCGGGCTCAAGTGGGAGTGATTAAATCCGAGGAGTCGGGCTCAGGGGGCAGGGGGCTTGCTGTAGCCTTTGAGTTGAAAGTTCTGTTGCATCCTTTCCTGTGATTTCAGAATCACTGGCATCTGGTCCCCAGACTCGGTGGCAGCTGTTTGGAGCCTCAGAGTCAAACCCAGGGAGAATTGGGGCCTCCAAGGTGGACTGGTACTTACAACTAGCTAATGAGAAAGCCGAGGCTTTCTTCTGAGTCCAAGATATTCCTGGAGGGATTAATTTTTATCAAATGACTTCTTAATGAGAGTCTGCTTACCTCCAAATTTGGAGACTTTAAATCTCCTGAAATTTAAAACTAATCAGCAGGCTGGTCTGCTTTGAATGTGAGGAGTTCACTCAATTAGAAGCTCAAAAGAGAAGAGAACAAGTTAGTGACAGCCAGGAGCCAGCAGAGTGGAAAATATTAACTTGAAATTCAGCAATGGCCTTACTCTGTATTCTTGCAAAAAGCACAGAGGTACCAGGTTGGGGTCTGAAAACTGGGGTCTTGGGAGCTGAATCTGGCTTGCAGATATGTTTTGTTTGGCCTACAAATAATTTTAAATTTTGTACAAATGTGTTTAGGGGCTTCTTTTTAAAATAGGAAATTCTGGCAGGAACAGCCCTGAATTCCAGCACAGACAACAATTTCTCTCAGCTGCCTGCCAGCTGCCCCTTTACAACTGGCCGTGGTTGCCCCATTTTGCCAAAGTCTCCATCTTCCTCTTAAGAGGAAAGCTGTTTGGATTGTTACCTGTTGAGCCCTGTGGGTATCTGAGTCTGAGCTGACTGTGCCAGATAAACCATATTTGGAAGAACTATGGGCTGGATCGTTTTTGCAAATTTGGGGATCATTTGGCAGACAGGTGAGGTGAAGACAACTCCACTGGACTCAGTTTGGGGAATTGCTCCATCACAATCCATACCTCTGTTCTGATTTAGCTTCCCCTATGACTCAGCCTTACTGGACTAATGTTTCTCTTCTTGTGCCTGTGGTGGACAGATTTTAAGATTGTCCCAAGTGATCTCTACCTCTTGGTACTCAGGCCTTTGTATAATCTTCCATATTTGACTACAGGCAGGGCCTGTGGCTTCCTTCTAACCAACATAATATGACAACAGTGACAAGCCATCACCCTCATGATTATATTACAGAAGACGGTAATGCCTGTCTTGCTAGCAGATTGTCTCTCCTTCTAGCTTTAATGAAGCAAGTGGCCATGTTGGGGAAGCCCATGTACAACAATCTGAGAAAAGCTGCTAGCCAATAGACAGCTGGGAACTGAGGGGGTACTTCTGGCCATCAATCAGTGAGAAACTGAGGCCCTCAGTTCAATAGCCCACAAGAACCTACATCCTGCCAACAACCACATGAACTTGAAAGCAGATTCTTCCCTAGTCAAGCCATTGGAGGAGACCACAGGGTTGGCTGACATCTTTTATTTTTACTTACTGATTTGGAATTTTGCTCTGCCACCTAGGCTGGAGTGCAGTGGCACACTCACAGCCACTGCAGCCTCGACCTGCTGGGCTCAGGCGATCCTTCTGCTTCAGCCTTCCAAGTAACTGGAACTACAGGCACACGCCACCACTCCCGACCTATTTTTATTATTATTATTATTTATTGTAGAAATGAATGAGTTCTTACCAAGTTGCTCAGGTTGGTCTCGAACCCCTGGGCTCAAGCAATTATCTTGCCCCCACCTTCCAAATTGCTAGGATTACAGGCATGAGCCACCTCACCTGGCCAAACTCTGGCCTGGCTGACATCTTGATTGCAGACTTGTGAGACCCTGAAGCAGGAGGCCCAGCTAAGCCTTGCTCAGACTCCTGACCACAGAAACTGTGAGATAATAGATGTTAATTGTTTTAAACTGCTCAGTTGGTGGTAATATGTTACACAGCAATAGATATGGAGCAATAAATAACTAATGCACACTCCTTTTGGGTTTGGAGTTTCAACAACTACATGCATTCTCAATTTGATCTTGTCTCTGTTTCTAGTAATTTTACTCATGGTTTAAAACTGATAATTGCTGCTATCGATTTTTTCCAAATCTGGATCACTTGCCTATGTAGAGCTTTTTTTAGGTGGAGAGGTAGGAAGAGTATGGCCACTCTTAGTTCACACCTCTTTCATGTCATTAACCAAATGTCTCCCATAATCAAATAGAAGTTTCTTGATGGTAGTGACTCTATCTTGTTCATTTTGATGTCAGTGGTGCTGAATACTGAGTATATGCTCAGTGAATGGTTGTTGAGTGAATGAACATATTTGAATGGCTGAGTTATCCATGCTTTGTTCCCACTTCAATTTCGTCTTTATTGACTGGATCATCTTCTGTTGTGTGAAGATACCATAGTTGGATTAATATAGGTGACTAGTTCTCTTTGGCATTTTTTTCCATTTTTTTTCTAATATTCTTTTTCCTGTTTCCATTTTTTTTTTGCTAATATAAACAAAGTTTCAATTCAGCATTCTAATAGCCAAATGTTTGTGTCCATTTGTGATTATTGATGGACCAAAACATATACATAATATTATTTATTATTTATAGCATTATATATTATTTATAAATATTAATTTTTAATAGTTATTGGAAAGATATTTACGCTCCTAAAATATAGTATATGGGAATGTCAATTTTTCTGCACAGTTGCCAATATTTTTCCAGTTAACTTTTGCCAATTTAATAGCTGGGATTGCTACCTTGTTGTTTTAATTTGCATTTATTAAAAAAATGAAGGAGGTTGCATATTTTTATTAACTGTTTGTATTTCTTTTACAAAATTATATTTCATGTCTGTTGACCACTTTCTAGTGAGACAGTTAATCTTTATCTCATTGATTTATAAGAGCTCTTTATATATTAGCTCTTAACATATAATATTACCTATATTATATATTACATAAACTTTTGTTTTTTAAAAAATATGTTTTGAAACACATTATCAAGTTTTTATTTGGTGAAATGTACTAATTTTTACATTTTATATAGTTTCTGCCCTTTTTTTCACTCTTAGAAAGTCCTTTTCCACATTATATGTTCTTTATATGTTCATTCTCCAGTCTTTTTTCTAGGGAAGTGGTTGATTTCCTTAGGAATTTTTATTATATTCGAGCAACTGATAAATGGGCTTTCTCTGTATTAGTAATGTTTTGGTCAAGGGTAAATGAAATCTACACACCTAGAATCATACTTGGTCCTTCTGCAGATTCACACTGATAGATTCTTAACAAAACCTGTTTTCTCTTCCCAAGACTCCAGAAACACCACACGCCATTTCCTATCTGACTTCTTGCTCTCACATTCTCCCTCTGCCAGTGGTGGAGGCTACTTCATATCTAGAGTTAAGCTTTAGAAAGGAAAAGGTTCCTTGAAAGACAAACTCAGTCATGGGTGTCAGGAGGCAGAATGCATCATTGGATAACAGGTGGTAGGCTGGATAAGTAAAAGTGCTGCATGTCCTACAGGAAATGGGAGGCTCCTTACAGATGATCAGAAACATTAAAAGGGATCAGGCATTGACTGAGTATGGACTCAGTGCAAGGGACTATGTTAACATCTTAAAATTCACTAATTTAATCTTCTAAGTATCTCCATGGTGTAGATATTATTATCCACACTTTGAAAATAGAGTCTATAATACTAAATGATCTATCACAGAAACAAAGAACTGAGTACCCTATGTTCTCACTCATAAGCGGACCCTGAACATTTATCATAATACTATAAGAAAAGGAAGTGGGGAACTTCCAGGAGTGGGGAGGGGGGGTGGGGGTACACTTCATCAATAAGGGTACTTGATCTCAAACCAGGTGAAGTAGAGACCAAAGTGAGGACCAAACTTTACCTGTACAATGACCATTTGTATATCTAACCCTGACTTGTACCCCACATCTTTAAAATTTAAAATTTAAAAAATAAAATGAGGGAACTCAGGATCTTGACTTGGGGTTGACTTTGAAGTCTGTGTTCTTTGCACTTCCCTCCATAGCTGCTTCATGTTTCCCCACATGAATACAGGTGATATTCAGGGATGCAGGCTACAACCAGAGCAGAATGGCCAAGCTGTGAGGTTGGGTTTCTAGTGAGACGCTATGTGAGCACCAATTGCTTATCAAGATGGACTTACAAAACAGAAGTGTGTAAGCCTCATGAACTTGTCCTATTGCAGAGGTGTACTGTCAGCTGCCCTGGCCTGTAACTGCCCATTGAAATACTTACTAGAGCTTTCTAATGACCTGCATTTTCTTATCTAGACATGGGATCATCCTGTGTTAACCTCCTCAGATTACAGCAAGTTTGCTTTCACCATCCTCCTTTATTATCTGTAGAATATCTTGGGGATGAATCACGTATGAGCCCAATGTTTTTCTTAGGGTTGGGTGTTTCAAGTGTTCTGGTATATCTGCCATTTTCCTGGTGTTTTCTAGTAGATATCACACATCTCAAGATCATAGAGAGATACAACAACTTCACCAGATGGAATCACTAAGAGTTAATGTCTTTGAAACTATATCTCATTAGTTTATTCCACAAATATTTATTGGGTACTTATAATGTGCCAACCACTATTCTACATGCTTGGTATATATCAAGCGAATAGATGCTTGTAATATAATAAATAGACCAAACTGAGAAAGAACCCGCCTTCAAGGAGCTTACATTTTGGCAGAGCAGAAAAAATAAACACAATAAGTAGGCAACTTGTATAGTACAGCATGTAGTAGGAGATAATACGTGATATTAAATAAAAAGTGGACCGCAGTAACTGCCAGAGGTGGATAATGGGGATAGGGAAGACTCACAGTATTAAATATGGAAGTCAAGGGAGTCATCACTGAGAATGTGATTTTTTTGAGCAGACACTTGAGGAAGGTGTGGGACTTGAAGAAGCAGATATTTTGGGGAAGAGCTTCCCAGGCCAGAGAAAGCGGCAAGGACAAAGTCTATTAGATGGGAGTGAGCCTAAAGTGTTTGAGGAGCAGCAAGGAGAGAGTGTCTGAAGAAAAGGGAGTGTATGTCAGAAAAGGAGGTGAGAACAGAAAGAAAATGGGGTAGGAAGAGCATGTAGGACCTTGTAGGCCATTGTAAAGACATTTTTTATGAAATGAAGATCTGTTGTGGGTCTTTGAGCACAGGAGTGATATGATGTGATATATCTTTTTGTAGAATCTGATGGCTGCTGTGTTGAGCATAGATTGTAGTTAAGCAAGAATGGAGGCAGTGAGGTCAGTACAAAATCTGTAGAAAAATCTTGGGGTGATGGTAGCTCAGACCAGGGTGATAGAAATGAAAGGGGTGACATGAAAAAATGCTCAACCTCACTCACTATCAGAGAAATGCATATCAAAACCACATGGAGATACCACCTAACTCCAGTAAGAATGGCCATCATTTTTTTTTTTTTGAGTTGGAGTCTCACTCACTCTGTCGCCCAGACTGGAATGAAGTGGCACGCTCCCGGCCACTGCAGCCTCGACCTACTGGGCTCCGGCGATCCTTCCGCCTCAGCCTTCCGAGTAGCCGGAATCACAGGCATGCGCTACCACGCCCGGCCGATTTTTTGATTTATTGTAGAGATGAGGTATCACAAGTTGCCCAGGTGGGTCTCGAACCCACGGGCTCAGGCAATCCACTCACCTCAGCCTCCCAAAGTGCGGGATTACAGGCTGAGCCACCGAGCCGGCTGGCCATCATTAATAAAACAAAAAAGCAATTGATATTGGTGAGGATGTGGAGAAAAAGGAAATGCTTCTACACTGTTGGTGGGAATGTAAACTAATTCAGCCACTATGGAAAACAGTGTGGTGATTTCTAAAAGAACTAGAAATTGACCTGCCATATGACTCAGCAATTCCTCCTTCTGGGAATTTACCCGGAGGAACTTAAATCACTCTACAAAAAAGATATCTGCATACGCATGTTTATTACAGCACTATTTACAATAGCAAAAACATGAAACCAACTGTGATGCCCACTGAAACTGGACTGGATTAAAAAAATGTGGTATATATACACAATGAAATATTATGCAGCCATAAGGAAGAACAAAATTATGGACTTTGTAGCAACTTGTATGGATTTAGAGTCTATAATACTCAGTGACTTATCTCAGAAACAAATAACTGAGTCCCATATGTTTTCATTCATAAGCGAACCCTGAACATTTACTATAATACTCTAAGAAAGGGATTGGCAGTAGCCAGAAACTGCCAGGGGAGGAAGTGGGAGCACATAACATCGATAAGGGTACCTGATCTCAAACCAGGTGAAGTGGGGACCAAAGGGAGACCTAAACTTTACCTGTATGGTGACCACTTGTAGACCTAATCCTGAATTGTACCCCACATCTTTAAAATAAAACAAAAAGAAATGAAAGTAGAGAGAAGTAGTTGGATTCTGGATATGTTTTGATGGGAGACTTCCTGACATAGTAGATGTGAGTGTAAAAGATTGAGAGTAGTCCAATGTAAAACGCACAAGTCAAAGGATGGAGTTGCCTTTAACTGAAGCAGGGAAGGCTGTGGTAGGAACAAGTTGTGAAGGGGAAGATAAGGAGTTCAGTTCAGATATTCGAAGGGTTATTTTTTTATGCCTCTCGTAATAGCCTTTGATTAGTCATGGAATGTGGCTTGAGGTGATAGAAGTTGAGATGACTCAAAGGAAACTGGAGAAACATGCAAAAAAAGAGAAGGGCTCTCCCCATATAATCTGTCTCTGAAAGTACTTCATGAGTAAGATGTGAAAAATCCCCATCTAGCAGGAGAGACTTCTAGTGCTCAACCTTATGTAGTCCTCTTCTCTTTCACAAAAAGATGATATAGCCTAACTCTTATAAATGGGGAAAGGCTATGCATTTAGTTCTGAATGGTAGGCTGGAGTGGAAGTGACATATGTCACCTCTGTGTCAAAGTATTTAATTATCATTATGACCCTTTCCTTCTCTCTTCCCCAACTGTGGTGGCCAAGGAAGCCTTATGTTCCAGATAGTCCAGCAACAGAATGTCATCATCCTGGGTCCCTGTGTGACTCTATGCAACAGAGCCTACCACTGACCTTACTGGGTAAGTACAGTGAGGAGAAAATAAACCTTGTTGGATTAAGCCACTGAGATTCCAGTGTTAATATGTTACTACAGCAAAACCTAGACTGTCTTGACGAAAGCACTCTTAAAGACAGAAGCAAATTACAGCTTACTCTATTTCCTCTTTCATCTCTTATCCTTTTAAGAAATACAAAAGCTGTTAACACTCTTCTGATGCTCCTGATAATACATCAGAACTCCCACCCATCCTAAGAGACTCAACTCTGTGTGAAGCCTTCCCTACCCCCACCTCTAGCAGAGTGAGAAGATTTCTCCTTTTTGTTCCCACGACACTCTCATCATACCTCTATTAGAGCACTTACTGCATTGTATGGAAATGATTTGTGTACGTCTGTCTCTCCCACTAGACTGTAAGTGTCAGAAGCCCCCTTTATTTCCCTCTTAAGAATCAGGGGAAAATACACCGATGAAGGAATAAATACAGAAAAAAGGCAACTGCATTGAGTCTCTCCCTAGACTTTATCTGCCAGTGGTTTATTTGAGGCTTTTTTTTTTTTTATTACAGCTAACAAAAACTTAATCTTTCTAGTTCAAATTTTAAAAAAGGAAATTTATTGGAAGGCTATAAGGATATAGTTCCTCTTGGAATCCAAGGGAAAGGCAACTCAAGGACTTATGAGAGCCAGTCAGTCCTGGGATCACAGTGACAGGATTTTATCAATTTTCTCTCTAAAGCCCTACCATGGCCTGGTAGAGCTTCCAACTCCCAGATCCATCAATTAATTTTTTCAGGACAGAGAATCTGATTGGCTTAGTTGGGTCAAGTGTCTGCCTCTGACCCAATCTCTGATGACCAGGGTATATGTCATGCAGTAGAAACACAGAACCATGGATTTGAGTATATGGGCAATTCTCAGAGATAAGGGGCTGGCAAATCCCCTCATAGATGCTTGTGTCAGATGATGTCTTGTCTAACACTCAGAAAAGACATCTGCTTAACTCACAGCTCTGTAGGCCCTCTCTTGATGTGATACTTTTTGATAAATTCCAACCAAGGGCCATTGCTAGAGCCTGCCTTAATGTCCCAAATAACCTTGAATATCTGCAGCTGCAGAAATTCCTGGATACACAATTTCTTTCTGGATACCAGAATTCTCTCCAGAAGTTTGGGTAATCTTACTTGCCTTTTGCTGGCTACTCAATCACCCCCAGTTGCTTTTCTCCTTGATAGTTTCCAGGTGCTGTGTCCATGCATTTGCGGCTACTCACTCAGTCAAACTGGACTGTTGCTGGAAACTGACAATGAGCATCTCCGTATCAAGCCCACAGAAAAAAGTTTATTGAATTAAAATGAAGTAGATTATTAAAATATAGGTTGTGTCTCCTCTTACTGGCCTTTTCTGGAATGGAAAACTGGAGTCCTGCAGAGAAGAGGGTGTGTGGCATCAATTTTGGAAACCAATCACACCAGTCCTGACCATTCAGTCTCAGGTAATCATTCACTCATTCATTCAGCAGACATTTCTGGCTATGCCAAACACTTTCATAGGTCTGGGGATATGAAGATGAAAAAGATCTTGTCTTGCCATTAACTAAAGTTTAGTGGGGGAGAAGATACAGACATTTAAATTTGGGATGATAAAACAGGCGATGAAGTCTTATTAAAAGAAATATGGGTTGTGAAGGGACCACCATATGAATGATGCCTCACCACATTCTAGCTTCATGACCTTGAACAAATTATTTGACCTTACTGGATCTTAGTTGCCTGATGACAAAGGAAGGCAAAAATAATTTCAGTCTTGCAGTGCTATTACATTAGATATAATACATAAAGTATTAATATTATTATGAAATTCAAGTTTTTTACATAATTATAATTTTTGCATAATTTCCAGGGCCTACAATAGTATCTGGCATATAGTGAAACCTCAATAAATATCTCCTGAATGAATGGATGGTCATTTCTTGGACGCTTATCTCTTATTATGCATCCATTTGTGTGTCTATATAATAATTTAGAGAAGGACAGTGTAATCATTATACAAGTTTAAGACCTTCATCGTTGGTGTCAGGAATATCTGTATTCCAAGCCCTACTATGATTTGGTCTCTGTCTTAAGTCCCTAGAAGCAGAGCTTGAGAAGGGGCTTCTTGTGCAAGTGATCAGACTATTCATGGGAGAAATTTCTAAGACAGTGAAAGAGGCAGGATAAAGCAGAATGAGAAGCTAGACAGAGATGTGGTGGTTTCTGGTGCCTCAGCCTGACCTCAGTCCAATCCCTTAGAGAGCTTTACAGTGTGAATTGCACTGCAGAGCTAGTACTGTCTTCAAGAAAGGGGACCAGTGGTGGCACTTCCCACATCAGAAAGCTATTGGGGGCAGGTAGCCTTGGGCAAGGGAGGAGTGTCATCTCTCAAGCATTGCTAGGCAGGGTGCCTCCATGGAGAAAATGTGAGTATAAACTCATAGTCATAAATTCCAGAAGCTGAGTGCTATAAAGGGGACTTGGGTGGGAACAAAGAGCATATACTATAGGCTTGCAAGTACTATCATTAAAAATGATACCACCCTGCAATTTATGACACTTGAGGGATCTTAAGGACTGAGAACTTAAATGGCTCATTCAAGATTATCTAGAGTTAAGTAAAAAGTGAATCCCCCAAGCTACTCATGTATTCAT
>CAUYQG010156947.1:0-29714 GCA_963574415.1 Tarsius wallacei | reverse complement strand
ATTAATAGTAGTAAGTAATTGAAAAAGTTAGGAAATTCATTTTTCTACATCAAATGATGTATCAAAATTAAATTTTAAATGTGCTCAGAGTTAAATAAAAAATAAAGGTCATAAAAATAATAAAATATAGGTAACATTTTAAATAATTAGAACTCAAAGAAGGCCTGTCTAAGAATAATTACAAAGAAAACTAAATGGAAGAAAAATGGTAGATCTTATTTCATTTAAAAAATTCTTATTTTTTTCTTTTTATTAGTAAGTCCACAGATGGAACCAAAGCCATTAAATATTTTTCTATATATAAGAACAGTTACAAACAAATGTAAAGCAACCAGCTCATATGATTTGTGTAATTTTTATGAAAGGAAAAAATATTCATAGCTTTATAGAGAAAGAATTATAATAAAACAATAGAAAAAAGCAAAAAGTGGACAAGAGATACACAATAGCAACTCACAAAAAATGTAAAACAAATTATCAACATACATGTAGGAAAAAGTTAATATCATTAATAATCAGACCAGGGTACATTAAAAATTAAAATAAAAGAATATTTTTAGCCTATCAAATTAGTGAAATAAATAACAATAATTTATTATTTTAATGAGGGTGCAAGAAAATTGGTACCCTCATATTCTGAGCAGAAAGTAAGACAGATGACAAAATAGTGAAATTATAATCGATACAGGCTCTAAAATTTCCTATAAATATTAAAATTCATGCTTTAGCAGAATATTTGATAAAGTGAGAAAATAGTTATGTTCTATTGTTAACTCACATGTATACAGTTGATTTAAAATAATAGTATCTGTCACTGAAATTCTATCCATATTTCAGGAAGGATGTACCCAAATGGTGGAATTTCTTAACAAATTCCTCTGTTTTCCAAATTTAGGTAATTAATATTTATATTTTCTATAATTAGAAAAAGTCATTAACAGACACGGAAAAAATCTGGAAGCATACCTAACTAAAGCATAACATCTATTACATCTATATAATGATAAAATAATTTTGCCATTCTTTAATTGTATTATATTTCCCAAATTTTCAGGAACAAATATGTAATTTTTATGATGAGATAATCCTCTTTGTGATTTCAGTCATCTGTGCTTATATTTTAACACATTTAACACAGAAAAGAACTGCAAATAAATATACCAAGATAATATTGATACCTTATGAGTGGTTAAGTTTTGATTTTTTTTCCCTAATAATGTCTGATATTTTCTACTTTATATATTTTGAGAATCCATTGTATAATAAGAAAAAAGTTCATTTTTTTTTCCTTTTCTGATTGTCAAATAGTCAGTATAAAGGAAAGGTTATTCAAGTATCTTTGCCTGTTATGTATGTTTAGATATAGCTTGATATTTATATCATATAGTTAAATTTTTTGTACTTGCACTGTAATTAGAAGCAGAGTTTCTCTGCATGAAAGTGGTGAGTATTTATGTATTTAAATTATTAGCAAATTAAAGCACCATCTAACAGCTTGCAATTCTTGCTGGAATGGAGACATGAAGGCCTGATGTGAAACAGAAGAGAAACATTACGACTGCCAAACAGTTAATCACATAGGGTCCCAATGACAAGGGAATTTACTTCATACTCATTTTGCTCTTTCTGCTCCTTCTGGTGGCTGGAAAAACAGGAAAGACAGGAGCAGAAAAGAAAGAAAGAGTGGACAGGTGGTCATACATTTATTTAACTTTATTAAATGAATGGGGACGAGTTGGTGGCTGACATATATCAAAATATCATACAAATAATTGTGAGGAAACAAAAGCCAGCTGAAAGTTGGATACAAGCTACTAGGAGGTCACTTAACCTCAATCTGGACTGAAATTGTAGAACAGTGTTAGAAAGAATTTTGACATAACATAAAAATTCCAGATGAGTGGTAAAAAGTGACCCTTTCAGCATTGTATACAAAGCAAGGTTATATTAAATAGAGATTGATAACTTCTGAAGACTAATTCAAAAAGGACCAAATTATACTGAGGCATTGGGTTTCTTGGTTAACTTGCTATACAGTAGAAGTAACACTTTTATTTCACTTTTTTGTTGTTGTAAAATATACATATTGTAAAATTTGTCTTTTAAAACTATTTCTAAGTGTACAATTCAGTGGCTTTACATTCACAATGTTGTGCAACAGTAATTAATATCTTCAAAATTTTCACTCCCCCAAACAGAAATTCTGTAGCTCTTAAGCATTAACTCCTCAGTCTTTCAACCCTCTGCTCCCAGTAACTTTTGATCTGTTTTCTGCCTCTATGAATTTGTCTATTTTAGATATTTCATATAAGTAGAATCATACAGTACTTGTTCTTTTGTGTCTGAATTATTTAACTCAGCATACTGTTTTCAAGGACAGTCCACATTGTAACTTATACCAGAATTTCATTCCTTTTTATGGCTGAATAACATTCCATTGTAGGTATATATACCACATTTTCTCTACCAGTTCAACGATTGATGAACATTTAGATTGTTTCCACTTTTTAGTTGTTGCAAATAGTGCTGCAATGACTATTTGATTACAAGTGTCTGTTTGACTCCCTGTTTTAATTCTTTTGAGTATGTGTCTAGGAGTGGGATTGCTGGGTCATATGATAATTATGTGTTTAACATTTTGAGAAATCACTATATGGTTTTTCACACTGGCTGCACCAATTTACATTCCCACCAGCAATGTATGAGAGTTCCAATTTCTCCATTCCTTGACAACACTTTTGATTTTCTGTTTCTGTTTTGTTTTCTTTTAATTATAGCCATCCTAATAAGTGTGAAGTGATATCACATTATGATTCTGATTTGCATTTCTGTAATGACTAATGATGCTGAATATATTTTCATGTGCTTATTGGCTATTTGTATAATTTATCTGGAAAAATGTCCATCTAAGTTTTTTATGTATTTTAAAATTGGGATTTTTTTGTCTTTTTTTTTGTTGAGTTGTAGGAATTCTTTATATATTCTGGATATGAAACTTTAACATATAGATTATTTGCAAATATTTTCTCCTATTCTTTAGGCTGTCTTTTCACTTTCTTGATAGTGGTTTTTGATGCATAAAAGTTCATAATGTTGATAGTCTAATTTATCTATTTTTTCTTTGTTGCTCATGCTTTTGATGTCATATCTAAGTGTTCACTATGAACCCTAAGTTAATGAAGATTTATTTCTGTTTTCTTTGAGTTCTATGATTTTAGTGCTTGCATTTAAGTAATTAATTTGAGTTTTTTAAATATAGTGTGAAATAAATTTTCAACTTTTTTTGCATGTAAAAAACTGGTTGTTCCAGGACCATTTGTTGAAAAGATTCTTCTTTCTCCTATTGAATGAACTTGTCACTCTTGTCAAAAATCAATTGGCCATGGATATATGGGCTTCTATCCCATATACAACTCTCAATTTTATTCTGTTTGTTTATATATCTATCCTGACGCCAATATCACACTGCCTTTTGTGTAACTTTTCAGTAAGTTATGAAATCAAGAAATGTGAGACCTTTAACTTTGGTTCCCTTTTATCAATGTTGTTTTGACTATTCAGGGCTTCTTGCAATTTCATATGAATTTAAGAATTGACTTCTATTTCTACAAAAATGGATGTTTGAATTTGGAAAACAATTGAATTGAATCTGTAGGTCACACTGAGTAGTATTAACATCTTAAAAATAAATCAGTTTTACTATCCATGAACACAGGATGTTTCTCTATTTATTTAGGTCTTCTTTAATTTATTTCAGCTTTGTTTCCTAGTTTTCAATGTATAAGTCTATTACTAAGCAGCCTGTGTTAGGGGCAACTGGATGTTCAGACACTGAGACTTCAAACCTCTTGAGAACTCATAAAACTCAAAGTAAGAACATGGAATAAAAGGTGCCCCTGCTTTAATGTGGAGTGTACAGCAAGCCTAATTACATCTTTCTTGAATTTCTGAGGACATGGAAATTTCTCAGTGAGATAATTCAAGCATCAATTAATTATGGGGTAATTGTAAGCAAAGGGGTTTCAGAAGATCGAGTAGATTGTGCAGTTTTCAAATGTTGCTTGGGAGTTTTGGCATTTTTAACAGACAACGTAGCTGATATTGTGATATTTTTTTCTTCTTCAAATAGCAACGACATATTTAATATTTTATTTTATGCTTCAAATTAAAACAAGACAAGGTAAAACAAACAAGGAAACAGAAATGCTGGGGCAAACCTTGACGTGACTCTAATATTTAAGCCTGGATTGCTCAGAACAGCCTCTTGATAGTTCGGCCAATCCTGAGCTTCTCTCCGCGATGAAGTCTTCTGCAGTTTCTTCCAGATAGCCTTCCAAGAGTGTGGAGAGCTACATCTCCTTTAACCCAAGTGAGTCTCAATTGTTTTATGACTTCAGAATCTTAAGATTTTTCTGAGTCTATTTGGGAGATTTAAAATCTTAAAAACTTCATGGACTTTAAATGTTAACATTTAAGATAGTATTTTAATTGAGAATATTTGGGAGAATTTTCAGAATTAAATAACCAATATTCCCTCTGTCTGTCTGTTTTCCTCTCATACAGCCTTTCTGCAAATATGTCCTTTTCCTTTTTCAGAAAAAAGAAGGAAAAAAATGCCCGAATGTTCTTCTACTTTCCTTTCTCTTTCCTTCAAGCTCTGATTGTTTTTTAAAAATACTTAAAGCCCTGAAGACTGGAAAGTTGAGGGTTTCAAAGTCCATGTCTTAAAATTTATAGCATAGTTGCTTGAATTTTATAATAATATAGGAATGACATGGGAGTTGATGGTGTAAAACAAATTATTAAGTTGTAGCTGAGGATTTATGAAAACCCTCGTGTGGTGTAAAAATATCACATTTCTCAGAAAATAGGTGTCAGTTTCTCAACGAAGTCTCCTTGTACATTAAAAAAAAAGAGGTGTATGAACTTTCAAATAATTACTATGTGTAGTATTAATAAGAAAACGCTACTATACCCATATATAGCAGCATTTATTAATAGTTTTATAATATTTTGGTAGGTGTCCTTCAGAATAATCTTTATAGGTAGGTTACTGAGGCACATTTTTGATAATAAAAAAGGAATGGCAAACTAGATGATTTTAGAGGCAAGCAGCAACCATGTGTTGCAAATGCATCGATTGGACCACATACATCAGGTACCCAAGAGATGACTATTAGATTGTATGTCAGCACAGTCTTTAAAAAAAAAGGAAGAAAGGATATAAAGTAAAAAGTAAGTACAGCTGGCCTTTGAACAGCATGGGTTTGAACTGCACGGGTCCACTTTCATGTGGATTTTTTTCCACTCTGTCACCCCTAAGACAGCAAGACCAGTTCCTCCATTTCCTCCTCCTCAGTCTACTCAACATGAAGACAATGAGGATGAAGAGCTTCATGATAATCCAATTCCATTGAATGACTAGTAAATATATTTTCTCTTACTTAAAATTTTCTTAACATTTAATTTTCTGTAGCTTACTTTACTATAAGAATATAGTACATATACATACAACATAAAAATATGTGTTAATCGACTGTTTATGTTATCAGTAAGAATTCCAATCAACATTCGGTTGTAAGCGGTTAAATTTTAGAGGAGTCAGAAGTTATATGCAGATTTTCAACTATGCCAGGGTTGGCGCCCCGAACCCTTGCAGTGTCCAAGGATCAACTGTATATGGAGCCTTGCTTCTAGAATCAGAGAGCTATCTTTTAGAAAGGTCTATTTTGTAAATATTCTGGGGAATATTGATGCAGAATAGAGATTAACTGGCAGATTTTATATGCATACCTGCCTACACCCACATCAGAGGAAGATTACTTCATGCATAGTCATTCTGACAGGCAGTGGGTATATTTAAAATTTGGTTCAATTAAAAAAATTCCTATGACTTTAGGGTACAAATGGCTTTTGGTTACATGGACAATTTGTAAAGTGGTGAAGAAGTCTGGCCTATAAGTGCACCCATCAACCCCATTAGTGCACATTATACCCGGTAGATAATTTTTCATTCCTTTCCCCTTCCCATCCTATCCCTTCTGAGTCTCCAATGTCCATTATACCATTTATCTGTCTTTGTAGACCCTTAGCTTAGCTCCCTTTTATAAGAGAGAACATGTGATATTTGGTTTAAGTTGGTCCAGTTAAATTGGTCCAAGAGAGGGCACTAGATTCTGGGCTGTCTAGTCCAGGTGTGGTCTAGCTTTAAAAAAAAATTTTGCAGCCCAATAAAACTTCTCTCTCAACCATCTGCAATTAGAAAACCAAAAGTAAAAGGTAGTGGTGGGTCCAGAAGATAAATAGAAGCATTGAGAGAAGATGTGAGGCAGAATTAGGAATAAAGCAAACTTGTGAGACAGCACAGACTATGAGTAAGAATAAAGAAGCCAGTGAATGGAGAGAGGGGAATAGATAAGGTCGATGCACAGAGAGATGCACCATGAGACGGAGAGGCACTGTAGTGCCAGAAAATGTACCTTCTTGTCTCAGAAAAGCTTTCCAGCTTTCTGTTATCATTTCTGTGAGGCTGTGTGGCAAGTTCTTGGATTTCTGTGAGGTCTCTGTATCTTTGCATTAAAAAAAGAAAAAAGAAAAAAAAAAAAGCCCAAACCAATCA
The DNA here is from genome assembly GCA_963574415.1 of Tarsius wallacei. NCBI lineage: Eukaryota > Metazoa > Chordata > Mammalia > Primates > Tarsiidae > Tarsius > Tarsius wallacei. The sequence continues at coordinate 23,095 of CAUYQG010156947.1, read as the reverse complement.
CTTCTAAAACAGCTTAAATGGGCCTCTCTTTCTTTAAACTCAAACCCCATTATCAATAAACCCCAAATAGACCTCATAATCCCCAGAAAATACACTCTTAAGCAGAAGAGTCCTGTGCATAGTTATAGTTTATCAAGAGCTATAACAATGCGGAGACACGTACACAGCTCTATGTCCTATTGATTGTGGCTGTGCAAGTCAGATGGCTTCTTGCTGGCAGGTCATAAAAAAAGGGTCATGGGAAAGATCATGAAGAGGAATGCCTTTGGCCCATGACACAGTTCCCTATTTCCCACCGCAATGTGCAGGAGGCAGGTAGGAGAGGCTGTGGGTGAAGTGAAGATTTTAACTGAGAATATTTGGGAAGTGAAGAAAAAGGCTATGGATGAAGTATTCGTACAGAGAAATACTCTTTTTTGGTATGTGGCATGGAGACTCCTGTTGGGCATAGCATTTTAGAGCTCAGGGACCTTAGTGAACATTTTATTCAATCTCCTTACTTTGCTGAAAAAGCAGAAACCAAGTACCTGATGAGGTTCCAAACAGTGCAGGAAGCAGATCCCAAGTTCCCTGCCTCCTAGTCCAGGGTTCTTTCCTCCTAAGCTAGTGATCACCTTCTTTCCTTGGGCTCACCGATAGGCTAGGGGATAGAATGGAGCTTGGAATTCATTAGAGAATTAGGTCTGTGTTTCTTTGATGCCCAGTAACCTCGGAATACTATAGACATGGAAAATAAAAACACACTTTGCCCAGATTTGAGCCTTTAAAACTTTTATATCCTAGAAACTGGTGCATATCAACCCTCGGGGCCTAGATATCAGACTAGACTTCTCACTAAATAGAAATATGTTGTGCTTCTAGTTATAAATGTTTCATAATTATAAAGCTGATAAAAAGTCAGAAATCATAGCCCATGAACTGAGGTCATAAGAGTAAACTCTTAGGTTGTCAATTAAGCACATTGAGAAAAGTCAAAATTAAGTTTTATGATTCAAATTTTTATTTCTTTTCATTGCATGTGCTATGAGGTCGTTTTCTCAGAGATGGCTGAGTTTTAATTGACTTGTCACCTGTGGTATATTTTTTCCCATTGAGCAAAAAGCCTGCAAATTCAGCTTGGAGGATTTGCCTGAGGCAAGGTGTCATAACCATTCACAAATCACCACTTGTATCCTGTTTACACCACCTTTGCCCCATACAAGTCTATGTAATTGATCTCATTTGCTTTTTGCACAAAGGCTGAACCAGGCCCTATAAAATCACAGTTGCATAGCGGTAGGTATCATAATACCATGCTAAAGAAAATGATGCCAACAATGGGTCTACTAACTTGAATAATATTTGAACAAAGGATATGAAAACAAAGTGTGAAAAGCAAAACCATACAATACTAACTTCCATTTATTAAGTGTCTATTATGTAACAAGCATGCCCATAGTTATTCTATTTAATTTTATACACATTTGACAGATAAGTACATTAAGGTTCAGAGAGACTTAGATCATGCACATTTAGGAAGTGACAGAACTGGAATTTGCATTTAAGTGAATTTTTCTATAAAGCCCATGAATTATCTAACCAGTACATTATCCTGACTCTCATATGACTGAGAGACTCTGGCAGTCACAGCAACTTGTAATAGTACTTGACCCACTAAGATAGATCATACAGAATAACTGAACACAGCTGTCCACAGCTCAATAAATGAACAAACCCTTATTGATATGAACACTATGCATGACACCGGGCTACATGCTATAGCAGGTTCCAAGAAGTGGGAGAATTAGGCTTTGCCCTTAAGGACTGTGTAATGTAGTTGGGGCAATAAGATGTGCACATCAAGGGTAACTAGTAACACAGGGCTTATATGATAATAGATGACAAGAAATACCTTCAGGGTAGGAAAGAATAATGAGAAGATGTGAGGTCATCTTTTCCCCCTAGGAGAACACAGACTTGCAGTACACACTATGCCAGAAAAATCTTTATGGAACTGGCTAATTTCATTTGAACTGGAGATGATTTCTGGGCTGCTGGGTTGGTGACCCCATTCTGGCTCTAAAGTTAGACTTTTTATAAAAAAACAGCCTTTCAGTAAGACAGTAGAAAGTATATCTGCTCTGTCATTCTCCACAGGGTTCTATTGTCCAAACAGAATACTTGCTTTGAGTATAACCTCATCCTCCCGGACCTATGCTTGTTGGAAACCAAACTGTGGATATCAGGTAATTATCAACTGGGAGAATTTTGTATGCTGCCCTCCTGGAAGCAGGCTAATATAATTGCAAAGTATTTTTTCCTTTAGTGCAGAAAAATATATTTTAAGATCAAGAAAAATCTACTTAAATTTTTCTGTCCTATCACCTTCTTAGGTGGTCTATCATGAGTTAGTAAAGTGGCATTTAAACTGAGTAATTGTAACCTTCTAGCAATCAGTCTGTAGTGTCCAGTGATCTTTGCCTAACATCTCCTTATGAAATGACCCATTGAGAAACATTGAGCAGACCACCATCACAGAGTGGTAGCTGTGTGCTTCCCCTCTTTGTGTCCTAAATATGTCACCTCAGCATGCCAGTCTGACATGCCTTGGCCCTACTGTCAGGCTTGTTTGTAAAAGCTACCCAAAGCCTTGTTTTACATGCTCCACGTAGTCTTCCTATGTCTGGCTGTGTACTGCGATGTCATCAATCAATGCCACACTGCATTCACCCAACTTCATCAGTACTGTGTTTACCTTCATCTTAAATGTAACTAGTGTGTTCCTCTTGCTGAAAGGGAGGCCGAGAACATATATAAAACCTGACTGTGGCCAGTGCTCCCTGTGCAGTGACACTCCTATAATTATCAGAGTCTCTTCTTTGCCATGCTCTGATTGTTCAATGACATGCCTGTCTCTGTGACCACATGCTTTGGTGTCCTAGATAGAATTTAGGTGAGCAGCACTGAAACTCCCATGCTAGCCTAGGAATCCTTACTTGTTACTTTGGTTAATCACATCAGTCATTAGAAATACTTGGAATATCTGTCGTTGTTTTATCATTGGTGCTACACTAGAATCCAACACCAAAGAAAATTGTAGTAAAACTGTGGGCTCTCTTCAGAGGGAAGAAGAGTGGTATAATGAAGAAGAAAATGCATATTTGGATGTGGATATCATGCCTTTGTCCAAATGTGGAAACCCTGAGCTTATTCCTAGTTTCTGTGTCTAAAAGATGGCACAAAAAGGATGCATTTGCTATTGCATATCTGCCAAGGTCTTGTTCCGGCCAGGTGATCAGTAGATTCATATTCAGAGGAAGTGTTTGTAAGGATGCTCGATATCTAATTAATTCACTTGACATTGTTACCTCCATGGGAAATGTTGATTCATAAAGAAAGGTTTAGGCCAGGCTCGGTGGCTCAGCCTGTAATCCCGCACTTTGGGAGGCCGAGGTGAGTGGATTGCCTGAGCCCGTGGATTCTAGACACGCCCAGGCAATTTGGCGAGACCTCATCTCTACAATAAAAATAAAAAAATTAGCCGGGTGTGGTAGCGCGCACCTTTAGTTCCAGCTACTTGGAAGGCTAAGGTGGAAGGATCACTGGAACCCAGCATGTCGAGGCTGCGGTGGCCAGGAGTGGCCACTGCACTCCAGTCTGGGAGACAGAGTGAGACTCTAAAAAAAAAAAAAAAGAAAGAGAAAGAAAGCTTTAGATATGCATATGAGTGGCTTCTGATCCACCATCTTTTTTAAAGGAAAAAAATCATTTCCAAAATTCCTTAAGTAGAGAGAAAGTCCCTTTTCCCCCATCATTCACAAAATACAAAAAGGAAGTTGATCTGAGACACATTGTAAAATCTTAAGGTGTACCGAAGTATCACATAATTGCAAAGTATTTTTTCCTTTATAGACACATTATTCTACAGAACCATCCTCTGCTTCTTTGTGCTCTTGTTCCTTTAAGCATTTCCTCACAGTAAAATCAGAAATTGCCTTTAATTTTTCTCTTTGGTACATCTATTGAAGGCTGCTAGCTTTGCGGTCTTACATTTGTCTGATGTCCAACTTGTCAGTTTCTAAGTAAAGAAAACCAAAAACTTAACTTCCTAAGAAGGGTCCCTTGTCATAGTAGCCAGCTCTGTTTTGGTTAATCAATTTACTATCTTCTTCTAGTCTTCTTGCTAGAGCCATGGGAAACCATATGACTTACTCCTTCTGTTCTGTCCTATGAGTGTATTCTTGGGCTTCCTTATTTGCTGATTTTCTGTGCTCCCCATTTCTTGACCTTGGTTGTGTTCTTAGTTTGTTTTTTTAAACCTTGGATCTGATCTGAATGCAGCTAATAATCAATTAGTAGTACCAGAGGGGTATCATTCGCTTGAAATTTGCCAGTTGCGCTAAAAGTATGCAGAGACCCCGCCAATAAGTACCTATTTTTGTCTGTTTGTTTTCCTTCAGTGTATATTTCAAAGTTAGGGATGGGAAGGCCAGGAAGTCTAAAGTACAATGTCAAATTGAGAAGGGCTATTGATGTAGAGTCCACTGAGAAACCTTTTCTTAGTTTGCGCAGATGCTCTGGTTAGTTAAGCCTCAAAGAAGAGGTATGTATCTCTTCTCTGGGTGTGGAAGTTGAGGTTGAGTAAATAATTGAGGAAACTGCTGAGTCTTGATGTTAATTATATAAAATCACCTGCATGCCCAATAATCCAGAAAGAAAAATTTCCTTGGATAAATAAATTAACATTTCTGAATATTGCTACATTATCAGAACCCCCCTCCCTTCTCTGCAAGATTTGCTTTCACTGATTAAAAAAAGGTAAAGAGAGTTAGAGGACCTTGACATGTTTCCCTGAGGCAGAAAATTTGTCCTCACCCTAGGGTGAAAGAAAGTGTGAATGGTGCCTTAAAGGCAACTTGAGAAGTATTCATTAATCAACAAGTATTTGTTTAGCGCTATTTTCAGAATTGTGCTTGAGGCTCTGGTAGGATAATAAAAGAAGTGTAAAATAGAATCCATGCCCTCACAAAATTTATGCTCTAATTGGGGAGAGAAGAAATAATAAGAGGCAGTTTAGAATAAAAGTTAAATCATGTGTTTCAGATCATGACAACTATAAGAAAGAAGGAGGTTATCACTGAGACCTGGAATAGTCAGAGAAGCCTTTGCTGAAATGAAGGGCTTGAAATGAGTCTTGAAAGATGGGTTAAATATAGTTAAAATGACCCCCACATTAATTAATTCACAGAATTAATTAATTCTGATGATGGGAATGCGACCTAGGATGCAGCACTATTGTCACTATTCTCTTTAATTACAAAGAAGAAGTATTAACCTATACCATGTAGGCATTTCAAATGCATCGTCACCTTTGAGACAATTTATAGGCATGCCACTTAAGTAGTGGGGTTTCTGCTAATTGACCTCATTTCTCCTTTCCTCCTTTTTTTTCTGTAGGCATCATAACCTTTAAAGTTTTTGAACTATAACTTTGCATTAATCTCCTTTACACCATGTAAAAATTATTGTACCCTGAGATTGGAGGTGGGCCTGACGACTCAGGCTCAGAACCATCTCCCTGTCTTATGACTCAGAGATGAACTACCCAACCCACAGCACCTTTGTGTAAGTCAGCAGGGCAGCCACCTCTTGTTTCCTAGGTGACAGCCAAATGGCATTGCCCGTTGTGCAGTGTACCTTGCAGGGGGATACAAGCTGCCACTTCCTTTACATGTCTTCGTATGCCCTGGGAAAGCTTCTTTGCCATTACTCCACGTCATCTTGCATTAGTCTACAGAAGAAAAAAGAGAGCAATTCTCCCCCTCCCATGTTACCTCTCATTTTGCCCTTTAACATCCACACACAATGACTTGAAGAGTTCAAGGAACAGCCCTTCAGTTTCTTGTGTGTAGAGTGATAATAATACTAACTCACATGTGTGAAACATTTTCATATTCTTTTTGTTATTCAATGTATTGAACCAGTTCTATGAGGTAAGAAAATAAGGATTATTGGAGCCTACTTATCCAAACATAGAAATGCATTTTTTCCTTTATATTGAATAATATAAAGACATTTTTAAAGTAATGCTTTTAAAAATTTTATGAATCTTGTAAGAAATGCTTTTCTATTTAAATAAAAGTCATAATGGCTATCGTAAAAAAATGTGTAAGACATATAAACCCTCATATACTACATTTAGAAAGAAAGAAAAATATAGACAAAAAATCTGGGCCTTTAAGAGGTTAAGACTGCTCAAGGTCATATTCCTAGATAAAGGACAAGGTAGGGCTCAAGCCTAGATGGCCTGAGGCTGAATCCTACCTCACTGAGCCAGTCAGGATTACTGGAGAACTGCAGCCGCATTGCCACCCTTGATATTCAGGAGGGTATATAATTTTATCAATACAATACAAAGGTTAATGGGATTGCCTTCTTCCAACTCTATCATAGTAAACGCAGGCTTTATGGCAACGTTAAAAAAAATGACCTCTCTCTGCTTTATGCTGATCATTAACTAAGATTATCTCACACTAGAGATTTACTATACCAAAGAGCACTGACATCACTAACGGCTATTAAGTGTATAATACTTATACTCCATAAAGTGGAGCAAAATACTTTTGTCAGCAACATAGGGAAAATAGACAAGATCAGAGGCGTTCATCCCACACAAAACATAGTTACAGTCTGCAGGAATCTGCCTACAAGCTTCTAATGTTCTCTGGCCATATCCACCTGATGAAAACATCTGCTGTTTCTTCTCTTTAAACAGCGGAATTAGGGTAACTCTCTAGTAATTTCAATAGATGATGTAGAGTCATCAAAACCCTCCAGCTTTAATAATAATAATTAAAAAAAAACCAGGAGCAGAAACAACTGAATCAGCATATCTGGACATGACTTCAAATTTTAAATTCTCAAATGATTAATATTATGATGTCACTAAGTAAACAAGTTTGATTTCCAGCAAGGAAGTAATAAAAGGGAAAGAGATAGGAGGGTGACTCTTCCCAGGTAATACCAAATACCACATTAAGTTTCTTAGTAAGAATTCTTATAGAAGTTACTTACCCAGCAGTATGCACTACATGTTAATTCAATAAACATTTATTTGATGCCTGTTATTTCTGAAACTTCAGAGTAGCCTTTGGGGACATTGAGATGAGAGACAAAGCTGCTCTCAAATAACCCCTATTCTAATAGCAAAGATAGACACATACTTAAACCTTTGGGATGGAGAGCACCTTGTGCTCTGAGGAAGGGTGTTTTGGGGGACAGTTCATGGTCCTGAGTAGTCCATAATAAACCCACTGTGCAGTGGGGTGGAGGCATTGCCAAAGTGGATTTTTAAAATTTTTCTCTTATTTTTTATTTTAAAGATATGGGGTACAATTCGGGGTTAGGTATATAAGTAGTCATCTTACAGGTAAAGTGTGGGTACCATTACAAAGTAGATTTTTTTCCAAGAGGCTTTCTGAAACCCACATTTGGAATTATAGCCAAATGTGATGGATATAGGCTTCTCTGCCCTCACAAACCAGCTGACTGCAGTAAAATGTATGCTTTGCTTCTTAGAGCTTTGTCTCCGACTCTATGGAAGATGCTGGAGACTGACATAACATAAAGGGCATTCTGGCTATTTGTAAGAGAGTAAACATTTGTTTTTATCAGCATAGAAGTATGTAATTCTCACTGAAATATGACAGTAATATTCTATTTTTATGTATCCAATTACTCATTTGATTAAAACAGAATCTTATGAAAGACACTAATTTTTAGAAATGATTTTTCATTGAATAAACATGGCAGAAAATTTATTTCATTTTCAATCAAAAAATCCTTCAAATAGCACCAACGCATATCATGAAATTTCAGAACACCAAGGGTTAAATTGATAATTTTTTAAAATTGCAAGGACTGTGCAAAGAATGTCCATATTCTCTTTATATAGATTCCTCAGTCATTAATCTTTTGTCACATTTGTTTTATTACAAACCCCATGTTCTCTACATCTATATATATATCTCTGGTTATATATCCAAAGTTGTGCATTGTTATTTAAGAGTCATTCGGATAGAGAATTAGATAGTAATTTGAAGAGGAAATGTTTAATATAAAGAGTTACTAGCTGTTATAGGGGATTAAAGAAATGGCTAGTATAAAATCAAGGAGCTTCGAACAATATAGGAATAGCAGTTATAAGGAGAAGTCACTATTTAGAGCTGAGCTAAAGTACTCAGGGGAGAATCTCTCCAAGACTGAGATCCAGACCTCATTGAAGCGAGTGTGGCCATTCCTCACTGGCTTGCTGGAAATTTACCCACTGCTGTGCCAGAGATAGTTGTTCACAAGGAGCTGTATCCCTGGAGGCACATTGCTGTAATACCATCTGACAGGGTTGCAGGTGAAAGATGTTGGCTACTGGGTGCTTTGGCCACCATGCACTGTAGAAACCAGGTGCTGGCGAAGTTGTGTATGTTTTAGGAACTGAGTGCTGGAGCTGCCTGTGCTACAGGAGCTGTGTGCTGGAGAAGCTATGTGTGCTGGGGGAATCAGGTATTGGAGAAGCCACCTGCTCAGCAGATGTATGCTGAGTGTGCATACTGGAACCAGGAAAACAAAGCTGCTTCTTCCTGCAGTGGACCATTTCCCTTTACTGATAAGCCTTATTGCCAACTGGCAAAGAAAAAAAAAAAAGACCCAGATCCACTTTTCCAGAGTGGGCAATAAAAGCCAAATTTGGAGCTGAGACATAATAAATTGATAACTAGCTCTGTTATTTATATTCTTTTTCTTAGTCATTTGAAAGCAAGTTACAGACGGAATAGCTCATCACTTAAGTAGTCTAATATGTATTTTTCCCCAAACCAGGATGTTATCTTATATAACCACAATACAATTTTCCAAAAAAAATCAACATTGATTTGACTGTCCCTTCCTTCTCTTTTTCCCTCTGGTCCAGGATTTGTTCCAGGGTAACACTTTGTGTTCAGATATTATATTATCCTTCGATTTGAAATAATTCCTCAGTTTTTTTCTATATATTTCTTGACCTTGAAAGTCTTACAAAATTACAAGCATTTCACTCTGTAGAATGTCCCTCAGCTGTGTCCTTATAGCCAGACTCAGGCCACACATAGTGGACATGACCCCCAATAAAAATGATGGTGTGCTCTTCTCAGCGTATCACATCAAGATACACATGATGTTGACCTGTCCCCCTCCATTGGTATTAATCTGGATCACCTGATCAAGATGCTGCTGCTATGTTTGTCCACCATAGAGTCATCACTTTTACCTTTGTAATTGGTATGTATACTGTGAAAAATACTCTGACCTTATGTGAATATCCTTTGTCTCCTTAAACATTCATCTACTAATATTAGCAATTATACATATCATCTTTCTGACTCATTTTCTATTTTCACCAGTTTAATTTTTATCATTCTTTCTTATTAGTTAGTATTATACTCTAAAGATCTTCCCTATATTCTTCCTTTCTTTCCTTTTTTTTCCTCCTTCCCTCTCTTCCTCCCTCCCTCCCTTCTTTCCTTTCATTTGTTTGTATCTATTAAAGTCCTAGCTACTACTGTCATGATATGTGGAGGTAGAGGTATTGGGAGGTGAGGCCATGAGGGTGGAGCTCCCATAATGGTATTAGTGTCCTTATAAGAAGAGGAAGATATACCACCTGTCCTATTTTATTCAGTTTATTTAGTATATCACTATCATTATTTATTTGATGTTCGCATTGTCCCAGAACTGGCAAGTTCTCATTCAAGATATTTTATGTGCTTTTAATATGCCTCATCATTCTTTGAGCGCTTCCTTCATTTCTAGAACAATAAGGTATTTGAGGATCATCTTATACTTTCCTTGCTCCCGTCCTTGAATCAATAATTTCCCTAAGAAGCCCTGGTTTGGGTACTTAAACCAAGATCTTAGTGCTAAGTGTGCTTATGGCTACTGGAGTGTCATTATTATTATTATTTTTGTACTCATGGAAGATAGTACTAGGAAATTTATGTATTTATATACACACATATATGCACATCGATACGCATGCACACATATTTATTTCTATATCTTTCTATATGTATATATTTTTAAAATCATGAATTCACAGCTGTATCTCTAGTGTCCAATTCAATATTTCAGAGGTATTTCTAGTTTTCCCTCTTTTCATATTTGCAAATTTCTTTTTGGACATTATTAAATATTTTTACTTATTTGCTCAATTCCCTGTAGGTAACTAATCTCTCAATGATTTTGGCTGCCTTGTTGACCCTTAGCTCTACCACCATTTTTTTGTCCTCTTGCCTCCTCAGCCTTCAGTTCCTCTTTGACTCATTGTTCTTGCAGTCCTCAGCCCTCATTTTACCTTCAAAAGAATGGAAGAGAGAAAGAAAAATGAGTATTTTGATACAGTAAGACTTGAAGAGATAATAAACAGTAGGGGGAGATTATCAGGAGTCCAAAAACTCTCCATCATTTTGCACTTTTACATCTATACTTACCACTGTGACAGTTGACAAGCTTGAAAAAAGGGGTGAAATGAAAATTTTCTCCAGTATTTATTTAAATACCTAGTTTTATAAATATTTGTTTAAATTAAATTTATGATAAGCAAATTTCCTATATTTTCTCATAAAAGTCTCACCCTCAAAATTAAGTTATTTTGAGGATTCATTTTTTTCTTAAGTGACTTTTTTATTTTGAATACTTCAAAGTCATTTTACTGTCATTAGTGAATCTTAAATATTACTGACGTAACTATCCAATGTACAGTGATATGAGCACAATAGATCAGCAGTAAAGGGAAATGTCTTGTAAACTTCATGAGATTTATATAGAAATTTCTGGTGAATAGATCTTGTGAATGAAAACAGATCTCTAAGATCTGTAAGATTTGTTTCCAAGGATCCTTGGTAATAAAATGTGACCAGCTCAATAGTCTAAAAAAGGTTAGGTTAATATACAAAGTAAGTGACGTAAATGAAGTTATTAATTTCAGAAGCAATCATTGCCAAGTCACTTATGTAGAAGAAAAAACAAAAGTTATGTTGAATATCAATGCAACGAGTTATGTCACTTATTTAGTATGGTACTATTCTCTAGAGAGATTTGTGTATTAACACATGAATGAATTTTTACCTCTCAGAGATATAGGATGATATTCTCAGTTGTTACTTCTATTTCACCAAGAAGCAAACTGAAGGGTGATAGAACTTGCCATGATTGCCCAGAAAATTTATGGGGGGGATATTTCCCTGGGGTCATTGTCTAGCATATTCAGTTCTTCTCATATTGTGATCCTCTTGCAGACTTTGTAAGGCAGGTTTAAGAGGATACAGGATAAACATGGCACATATTTTCTTTTTGGAACTTCCATTTTGCTCAAGGAAGAATAACTTTAAACATTGCTTGTACATTGAATATTGACATTTGTGTATTGTATACAAAATAAACTGCATTAAGTATACCTAAATCTATTTTGTTATGCACTTCCACTATATGTCCAGCCTTTCTTACAGTGAGGTGGGATTATGTGACTGAGTCCTAGACAATGGTATGGAGGTAGAAGGTAGTTCTATCACTCTTATGCATGCATTGTTATTTCTACAAGTGCTTCAGTGTTTTCTTTCATTTTCCTCAAGCACATGCAGATGATTCAGTGGAATATTCCATTCCCCTCCAAGATGATGGAGCCACTAGGAAGATAACATGCATTGTGCTGTCATATGAGCAAGAAATAAACTAATATACTTAGATTTGACAGTTATATGTTTCATAACTAATATTACTTGTTACATATAAGGACAAACACTTCATATTCATATTTAAAGAACACAGTTAATTTCAATGTGTCCCTGGGCTTGCAGTTTTGGGTTCTACCTTAAGAACTGGGTACATGCTTGTGATCTTCTGCCCCTGGAATTTCCAGCACAGAAGTTTGAGAAGTTCTGGCCCACAATCACTAATGGGTTCAGAGATCTCAGAAGATAAGATCTTTTCTAATAATCTGTTAGATCTATTTTGTATCTCTTGGTGTGGACAAAATGATATTATCATTTATGAAGGTCAATTTCCCCAAAGAGAAAGCCATTGGATAGGAATTCTTGATACAATGATCCTGCATGATGCAAGTCCTAGCCTCATTGTCAGTATCTACTTTCTCTCAGTTCTTTTGAATAAGAACTTATTCCTTGAACATTTTTATTCCTGGCTATTGTCACACTTACTAAAGCACTACTTCTTCATCCTTCTTGATAATTTAAAGTACATATCGATGGAGTTTCTAATACCCTGGTGTTTGAGTTCTGTGTTTCCCTCTTTTTCAATGATTTTATCCTTTACCTTACACAAGTCATTCACTTCCATGGTCATACCCCAGATCTTGCCATTATCAAATAATCATAACACCTCAACACCTCAATTTTTTATTATAATTTATTTTTGTTATTACTATTTTGTAGAGACAGGATCTTGTTATGTTGCCCAGGCTGGTCTTGAACTCCTAGCCTCAAGCTCTTCTATCAAAGTGCTAGGATTGTAGGCAAGAGCCACCATGCCAGGAATATATAATCCATTGATGCTAATACATTTTCATGTTCCTTCCCCACTCTTCTAATCTTACTTACCTCCTTACCCAGTCTAAATTATCTGAATTATTATTATTATTACTCCCTTGAATATGCCTTCATATTCTTTGCATTGATCTTTATTTACTGTATTTCTTTGGCTAAATCACAACTCTGAGCGTTTCAACTCAGTCCATACTGTACCTGCTCAATTGCAACTGAAATGGCTAGAGGAAAACATACAGCTATGGTGACTGGTCTCACTGTAAAATCATTATTGCTAACCTCAAACAGGCCCCTAATGCTATCCAGCAATCATATTATATTTCTTGTACCTATTCATTGTTAGATTATTTTATGCCTTTTCCTCTCTCCTGATATCTTGAATACCTTCTTACTCTCCTTGCTCTTAGGTGATGACTTTGCTTTCTCTTTCACGATAAGAAAATTTCCTTGAGTAATTGCTACCATAGCTACATTGTTACCAGCTCCTGTACCTGTGAACTCTTACACCCGGGACAGCTTGTGCTTTTGTCTAAGGCCATCCCCTCTGTCTGTCCATTGGATTCACCCTCCTCTTGCCTATTCAAGAGTATGCTATCTCTCTCTCTTTTTTGTTTTATTAAAGGAAAGAAAAAAATGAAAAGAAGGAAGGAAGGAAAGAAGGAAGGCAGGGAGGGAGGGAGAGAGGGAAGAGGGAGGGATGGAGGGAGGGAGGAAAAACCCTGTTGCCTTACTTTCTATATATTACTCCAATTCTCTTTGTTTTTCTTTGAGACAAAACTCTGTGAAAACTTGTATAGCTTGTTGTCTTCAATATCGCTTCTTTCATTTTCTCTTGAGCCAGCAATCCACAAGTCTTGCTTGTTTTCTTCAGATCTTTTCACCTTTGTTCCGGACATTTTCTAGTCCCATTCCCTGTTCTATTTATCTCTTAAATGCCAAACAATGTCAAATATTGCATAATATATTTTACTTATTTGTCTTATTAAATTTATCCCTACAAGATTTTAAGCTCAGTGAAGGCAAGAACTTTTGCTTTTTATTTTCTTTTTTCCTTTTTTATTTTATCTCTACTTCTAAAGATAGGGCTAGCCATAGAGTAGATGCTCAATAAATACTACATGTATAAATAAATAAATCATAGTGGCAAAATTTGTGTAATAATACATCTCTGTTCATATATGACTGGGATTTGGGGTCTTGATCTAGTATAGCCATATAAGGGATTCCTTCCAGTAAAAGGATTAGCTGAGGTCAACTCGAATCATTCTTTGGAGTCCTTACTGTCGTCTTAATGTTCTCCTACTCCTGAAACACCTGCATCAAATTGCCCATTTTTTCTACTTCAGGGTTGTGAATTGCTATCAGTGCCACAAACTTGAGCTTAGTATGCATCATTGTTTTTCTATTAACTACTTCAAAATTGCAAAAAACAAAAACAAAAACAAAAAAAACCCCTACACAACTTGGCACCAAAAACTTTTATTTATTACTTTTATCTTAAACTAATCATACCAGGACAATTAATGGAGTGTCATCAACACTCACCCATAAACGATATGGATAACAAGCCCTTTTTTCAGGATCCCTACCTATCACCATATAAAAAAATCAACTCTAAATGCATCAAAAACATAAATGTAAAACCTCAAACTATAAGAATAATAAAAGAAAATGTAGGAGACACATTTATGTACTTAGGAGTAGGCAACAAATTCATACTGAATCCTCAAAAGCAAATGACATAAAAGATACAATAGACAAGTGGGATGTTGTCAAACTCAAAAGCTTCTGCTCAGCAAAAGAAACTATCAAGAGAGCAAGCAGACAGCCCACAGAATGGGAAAAAAATATTTGCTAATCTTGTATCTGACAAGGGTCTAACATCCAGGATCTACAAGGAACTCAAATGAGCTGAAAGGAAAAAAGCAGCCTTATTAAAAAGTGGACAATAGACATGAATGGACACTTCTCAAAAGAAGACATACGAACAGTCAAAAGACACATGAAAAAATGCTTGACCTCACTAGTCATCAGAGAAATGCAAATTAAAACCACATTGAGATACCACCTAACTCCTCTAAGGATGACCATCATTAATAAATCAAAAAACAGCAGAGGCTGGTGGGGGTGCAGAGAAAAGGGAACACTTCTACACAGTTGATGGGAATGTAAATTAGTCTAACCTCTATGAAAAACAGTGTGACGATTTTGAGTGTGTGTGTGTGTGTGTGTGTGTGTGTGTGTGTCAGTCTCACTATGTCACACAGGCTGGAGTGCAGTGGCACACTCACGGCCACAATAGCCTCAACCTGCTGGGTTCAGGTGATCCTTCCGCCTCAGCATTCCATGTAGCTGGAACTTCAGGTGTGTGCCACCATGCCCGGCTAATTTTTTTGATTTATTATAAAGACGAGTTCTCGCCAAGTTGCCCAGGCTGGTCTCTAACTCGTGGGCTTAGGCAATCCTCTCACCTCGGCCTCGCAAAGTGCTGGGATTACAGGTTTGAACCACCATGGCCAGCCCCCAGTGTGGAGATTTTTTAAAGAACTAGAAATTGACCTTTCACACGACCCAACAATCCCCCTTCTGGGAATATACCCAGAGGAACTTAAATTGTTCTACAAAAAAGATGCCTGCACACGCATGTTTATAGCTGTACTATTCACAAGAGCAAAAACATGGAACCAACCCCTGCTGCCCAATGAAAGTAGACTGGATAAAGAAAATGCAATACATATACACAATGGAGTATTACACAGTCATAAAGAAGGACACAATTATGGACTTCACAGCAAACTGTATGGATTTAGAGTTCATCATATTTAGTGATTTATCAAAGAAACAAAGAACTAAATACCACATGTCCTCACTCATAAGTGGGTCCTGAACATTTATCACAATGCTATAAGGGTGGGATCGTCAGTCAAGGAACACTGCCAGGGGAGGGAGGCAGAGGGAAGGGCACATGGCATCACAAAGAGTACCTGATCATACAAGCCAGGGGAAGTGAGGACCAGTTGGAGACCCAGACTTCACCTGCACACAGACTATTCATGCACTTAATTCTGACTTGTCCCCTACATCTCAATAATAAAATAGAGAGAAAGAAGGAAAACTAGCAAAAAAGCAAAAAAAAAAAAAGAGATATTAAACCCTGCTTTTATACTTGATGGTGGCAGGATGAGCATACTGAATTGTGCCCTTATCGCTGGAAACAGCTCATTACTGTCCTCTATTTATATTGAGCTCCTGAGCTCCAAGGGGCACACAGCCTCTCCTCTCAACTCTACGTGTTTTCTTCCTCCTTTTCTTCCTCCTTCTCTCTTCTCCCATTTCCTTCTGTTTTGTTTTCTTCTTTCCTTGGGTTTGTTGGTTGTTTCTTGGCAGTGGCATATATGTTGACTTGCTCTTTTGGTGACATCTTTTAATAAGGGAATCTGTGTCTTGGTGTCTCCTTGCCTAAGGGTGTGCTTACTTAAAGTGTAAAATGTCAAACTCTACCAAGGATGACAATAACCCTCTGGGTGAAGAAGAATCAGTCACTGTATTATTAATCATTCAGGAAGTAGACAGGAAATATCAGCCCTCTCAAAGATGAATAGACTGAAATTAGCTGGATTTTGCATCTTCTTCATTTCTCTCATCTTGTGCAAGGGCCTAAAATCATAACCTCCATCATAATTCTCCATCATTTCAAAGATCAACAGAAAAAAAAATCAAGGGTCACAAACCATTTAGTAACAACTATACTGGCCCTAGTCACAGCTGGAGTTTAACTTTTACCCAGTGAGAATTATGTTGGCTAAGAAAACATAGGAAATGTTCTTTTGTAGTGAATTGAGACTGGCTTCAGAGATTAGTGTCACAATCTGTGATGTGGATGAGGGGACGAGGGAATAGGCAGGTGGTTACCCCTGACCCTTCCTCTTGCTTGACTGGCAGAGCTGGCATTCCCAATTGCCCTGACTTAATGTCCCTCAACTGCTAGAGCAGCCTGACCCTCATCAAGCTGCTGAAAATTGTAGACTACAGTTTACCACGGATGAAAACTGGGCCTAATGATATCCTGCATGGTCATGATCTTTCTGGACGGTTACACAAGCATGATGAAATAGGCAGAGAGCTCTTACTTTGGTTTATGTTGTAGCAGACCAAAAATGGTCACAGATTTATTCCACAGTGGACACTCTGGGTGCCAACATTTCTGTATCTGGCATACATACACTTGTGTACATCAGTATTCTTTTGTAAATTATTAAAACAATTGACAACACCTCACAGAAAGCTAGTATCTGTTCTCCAGATTTCACATTGGTGGAGCTGAAAGCAGAGTATCTTTTCTGTAAATCCCCTGTAGCCAATAATATTCTCCTGTTTGTTTCAGCCAAACCATTGTTTATGATTATCTTGATGTAGTGCCAAAAGCATCAAAATAGCTTTGATGATTTTTCCCAGTGAAGAATTACCTTAAGATTTGAGTTGAAAAAGGTATTATGTTATATTTTTCATGATTTTTTAATGCTATATGTATACAATTTTACTTTATAGTATCTAGATTTGTTAGAAAAAAAGCAGGTAACATAAAGAGCATACTTTAAGATCTAGACTTTTTACTTCCAATCTGAAATCTCATGGGTCAGTTCACAGCTGATGGGATAAACATGATTGGAGGGATAATTAGTTCTAACAAGTGGGAATCCTGCTGGACTTTATTTCAAAATGGGCAATCAAAAATCTGTGGCTTGGAGGAAACTTCAGAATTCATGTAGTTATCTGTCTTCATGTAGACTTCACCTGAGCATTCACAGAAATAGTGTTAAATGGTAGGTGCCTTAGTCATCTTGGGCTGCCACGACAAAATGCCATGGACTGGGTTGCTTAAACAAGAGAAGTTTATCTTCTCACAGTTCTGAAGCCTGGAAGTCCAAGATCAGGTTATAAGCATGGGTGAGCTCTGATGATGTCTCTCTTCTTAGTTTGTATATGGCTGTCTTCTTTCTGTGTCCTCATATGGCCTTTCCTTGCTGTACACATGGGTGAGGGGTGAGAGAAAGGAGAGATGGGGTGGTGGGCGATAGAGACATCACTAATCCCATCATGAGTGTTCCGCCCTCATGGTCTAATCTAACCCTCATGGCCTAATCTAACCCTAATTACCTCCCCAAATTCCCATATTGGGGATTAGGGTGTCTCACAAGCATTCAGTTCATAATAGTAGGAAGGGTTCTATTTGCCAAATACTATACTATTGTCCTACATGCATTCTTTAAGTTAATTCTCATGACAGTCATGTGAAGTAGGGATTAGTATAGCATTTTATACAGGAAGAAACTGGATTTTCAAAAGGGTGGATAATTTGAAATAAGAAGAAGACCTGGGTTTCAGCTCCAGGCTGGTTTGAATGTCTAAATTCAATCTTATATTTATAGCCTACTATAGAAGAAAATTTTATTATCTTTTATAATAAATAAATATTTATTGACTTTTTAAAATTTGTGTGAATATAAGGGATACAAGTGCCAGTTTTATTACATGGCTATATTGTGTAGTGGTGAAGTTTAGGTTTTTGGTGTAACCATCACCCACATAGTGTATACTGTACCCATTAAGTAATTTCTCATCAGTCACCCACTTCCTACCCTCCCATCCTTCCAAGTTTCCAGTGACTATTATTCCACATTCTGAGTTCATATGTACATATTAGTTAGTCCCTACTTATAAGAGAACATGTGATATTTAACTTTATGTTTCTGAGTTGTTTCACTCAAGATAATGGTCTCCAGTACCATCCATGTTGCTATAAAGGGCATGATTTCTTTCTTTCCTTTTTTTTTTTGAGGTGAAGTCCCAGTCTGTCACCCAGGCTGGAGTGCAGTGGTACGCTGGCGGCCACTCCAACAGCAACCTGCTGGACTCCGGCAATCCTTCCGCCTCAGTCTTCCAAGTAGCCGGAACTACAGGCATGTGCTACCATGCCCAGCTAATTTTTGATTTATTGTAGGGACGAGGTCTCACCATGTTGCTCAGGTTAGTCTCGAACCCGCGGGCTCAGGCAGTCCTCTCGCCTCAGCTTCCCAAAGTGCCAGGATTATAGGCTTGAGCCACTGCACCTGGCCAATTTCATTCTTATGGCTGATTTGAATGCATAGATTTTTTTATAAATCTTTGCATTGAAGTCATATACAACCTTTTTTCCTTTAATTCCAATGAATTGAGTCTTTGACTTCAGCTTGAATCTTAAAAAAAAATACAAAAATATGCTCATAGATTGATGGCAAAAAGTCTTTTGAAACCCTGAGATGTGACATACTTTTCTAACAACATGTAAGAAGATATGTTCACTGCAGTGTAGCTGGTGAAGTTTGATGTATTTTTGAAATGTATTCTAAAATTTGGAGTATAAAATAAAATTCAGCCTACTGAGCTCTGAAGATTTATGATTCCATTTGGAACTAGAATGAGAGATCAAATATCAGCAATATTTTAAAAATTCAACAAATAATTCCTGCACAAATACCATAAGCCAAAGAACATGATGGTTCCTGTACTCCAGTAGATAGGAAGAAAGATGGATCTCACATATTTTGAAAATTGCAATAAATAGTTTTTTAAAATTTCCAACACAAAATCCACCCAAAATGATACAGGAATGTTTTGGGTTTTTTTTTTTTCTGATAAATGAGGTTCTAATGACATTTAACAAGTTAGAATGAATGTAGTATGGTTTCATCTGCTTTTATATGTCTTGAGCAACATGGACAAGGCTAGAAAATCAATGATTAGTCAACTGATTTTTATATTTATGTGAAAAATCTGTCATAAGTGCAAGTCATCCAGTTATTTTCTTCCTTTATTGTTTTTCAAATGATTCGAATGATATGCAGCAGAGTTAGTATAAATATTAAATTTTGAGTAATTTGATTTGGGTTAAAATTCTTGAATTGTTTATGATTAATTGACACAAATTCTAATAAGATTCAGTTTCAGTGGTCGGAAATTTGCATTGTCTCCTTTAAGCAACTTAGTTTAGCTTAAGTTAAACTTTCAGAGCTTCTTTGATATAATTATGCTGGGCCAAAAAAAAAATGCTGGATTTTTCTAGAAGGTTTAGCTTTAATATTTGAGAAAGAATATCAATGCAGTTGATGACTTACAGAACAGTTTTTGTATGTCCTGCCAAAAGGGATGCCAAGACCATTAAAGACCTCTGAAATAAACTAATAAAACCACAATTGTTCAAGCTTGAAATTAATATCAACTAAGACTTATATTCAGATGGATATTGAGGTTAGTTTTCACTGCTAGGCAACCAGTTGACCTAAGCTTAATTCAAATCAGCATTGTAGTGCCTCCTAATGAAAGCTGTCAGTAAGGAAAATTTCTGTTACATAAAAAAATGCAGTGGCGCTCCCTCCTCCTCACCTCTACTTAAAAAAAATGGATATTTATTATTGTGTCCATAGAGCCAAATGAAGTGGGAAAATATGACAATTATTAAAATAAATCTGGTCAAAATAAAACTGTCACTAAAATTATCTAGGTAATTAGAGGTATATTTGATACTTTGGGTTCAAACTGTTTAATTTCCTCAATATTTTCCTCAATATCGTGTTCCAGTCCCCTTGAAAGATAGAGGGGTTATTGAGTGTATCAGTTAGAATTTTAGATAATGGCAATGTAAAACACCCAAAATGTTGAGTCCCAGCTAACCTCTTGTGTAAATTCTCAAAAGACAATAAGCCCCATATGGGAGTCACTAACTCCATAGAGATGGTCTCTTCTATTTCACACAGGCTGTTTCAACCTTCATCTCTTTCTTTGTCAATAATGCCAAATTGAAACTTTATGTATACTTCTTCTGGATTTTAATGTTGTTTTCCAAATACATGACTATATATCAATTTCTTTTTGCTGTTTGAGTCTTCTACACATGATCAAGTTTATCTATATTTACCTATCTGAGTATTTATCTACATATCTATCTAGTCTAGTTAAGAATTAAGGAAAATGACAGATACTAAATATACTGACTTTGTCATGAGTAGCACACATGAGTAGTAACAAAAATAAACCCACCAGCAGGCATTTAAATCAAATCAAAACAGAAATTTACCATTTTTGTATATTAAACTTGAAAATAGTTTTTCAAAAGATTATTCTGTGCTGGTAAATTATGATAAGAAACACACTTTGTTATTTGCAAGGCAATTGCTAAAAATCTTTTGAAAATAAATTTGTATACACTGATGTTGACATATTTTGGAACTGCAATTTTATTTGTAGGAATATTTGTAATTACCTAATTTGTACATAGAAAATGGTATATCAAAAAGAATGTTAATTAGTGCATTGTTTCATAGTCATTGACAAAAAGTAAATAACTCAGAACTCTATCAATAAGAAGTAATTATACAACCGTGTGGAATGCCTTACTATTTTGCAAATATTTATATTGATAGTAGTCAAAATATGCAACATCATGGAGGAAAGGTTCATAAAGTGATGTGAAACTTTAAAAAGTAATTTGAAAACTTTGATATCGGTATAATTATGACCACATTCACTTGCAAATGTATGTCAGTATGTACTATTAGTGTATTATTTAAGATAACAGACAAACTCAGTGGTTTAACAGATAAATTTCAGTGGTTTTATAATAAAAAATTATTTCTCAGTCTTGCAAGACCACAACAGTTCAATGCTGGTGTTTGGAGGAGAACCTTCCAGGTGATTCAGGGACTCAGTCTCCTTCCATCTTATGACTCTACCATCTTCTGAGACCTAGTAGTTCTTTATTTGCAGCTCACAGAAATAGAAGGCAAGATGGAAAGCCACGCTTACTGCTCACCTCCAACCTGAAGTGACCCAAGCCACTCCCAATTAAATTATGTTGTCAGGAACTAGTTACATGATTCCACCTAGACACGGTGCATTGTAGAATGTGGCCTTGCTGACTGGAGGGCTGCTTTGCAACTACAACGCAAAGTAAAGGAAGGAAAACACACATTTTTTTAGGAGAAAAGAAGGTTTTTCTGACACAATTATAGTAGTCAAATACCCAGACTATGGAGAGTAAATGAACATTTTAATAGTGTCTACTTTTTAAGCACATTGTGGGAATTATACGAAATAATCTCCATATAACACTTACATTGCACTTTACATGATGGCAGTCATATTTGTGTTTTTTCTGTCTATAATAGTTCAAAAAAATGTTGGAGGGTAATACAAAATACTAATAGTGATGAGATTAGGTGATTTTGTTCCCCTTTTCTGTTTTACAAAAATTTTCTATTTTGTGATTGGGTAACTTTTATCATAAATATTAATTTTCTTAAGTATCTGAATATAGGGTATTCAAAGAATTTTAAAATAAATTGTATTTAGTTAATAGTTAAATAGTGCTTAATTTGTGATGGACAACCAACAAATTTGTCAGAAATAGAGACTTTGGTAAAGATAGCATGTTATAGTCTGTAAATTCTGTATAAGTAAACCTGGCTTCAGAATATCACTAATTATGTATTTATCAAAAAGCTTTTTTGAATACTTACGATTTTCAATATGTAAAAAGCTGACACCAGATCATGATTAGATTGGTGGCCCAAACTTGTTCTCCTGGGACACCTCAGGAATATGTTTTGTTCAACTCAGAAGGGTGGAATTCATGGCAACAGAAGTAGGTATTTTTACTTACAATTTTGTAGATGAGAGAACTGAGGTTCACAGAGGAAGTGATCAGCCCTCACAGCCCTGAGCTACTTTTGGTGCTGGTGGTGTCCATGGTCAGGCAGTGATACAGCACGGGGTGCTGAGAAGCACTTTCACGGCTAAAAGGCAGCATCATAAGCACATTAGTCAAGCAGGTGATAAACAAACCAGATCAGATTAACAGGCCATTCATGAGGAGTTGGAAGGCAAATGGAAGGGACATCATTCATTTGTGATTTTTGCTTAAGGTTGACAATATCTCCTAAGCCTTTTTAAATAGTGGCAGGACACTGAATGCAAAAGTTCAAGTAATTTTCCATCTTGAAAAATGCAATTGAGGATACATTTTTATTCATTTGATAAACATTTTCAGGGACGTTCTGTACTCAGACAGTAAGAAAACAAAATGAGGAAAACAATCTCTTCCATGGAAGAACTCACAGTATAGCTGGGGAGGAAAAAAGCATAATTGCAATACGTATTGTTAAAAGTTGAAATAGAGGAATATTCAAATTGCATTTCGGAATATAAATTTTTTATGGAAGAATAAACTTTTAAAGTATATAGAGAAGTAATAAGAAAAGTTCTTTAACAATAAAAGTACTATATCTTCTCTGTATTTCATATGGAATGGTTTACTAATATTTTGTTTTTGTTTTGTTTTTTGTTTTGTTTTTTGAGTTGGAGTCTCACTCTGTCGCCCAGACTGGAGTGCAGTGGCCACTCCCGGCCACCGCAGCCTCGACCTGCTGGGCTCCGGCGATCCTTCCGCCTCAGCCTTCCGAGTAGCTGGAACTACAGGCGCGCGCTACCAT
>CAUYQG010156946.1:0-35188 GCA_963574415.1 Tarsius wallacei | reverse complement strand
TACAGGTGTGAGCCACTGCGCCCAGTCACCACTCACTCTCTTACTCCACAAACACCCACGCGTGTGCTGGGCTCTCTCATTCATTTGTGCGCCACGGCACCTGCCAGGAGCAAGCCCCACATAGCCCATGGGAAGACAGATCAGTAACACGAGTCCCTGCCCCTACGGGGCCCGTGGAGGGAGGGCCATGTCAACCTGCGGTGACATCACAGTGTGAGGAGTGCCTTGGCGGGAAACACTGCGTGCTGAGCGCAAAGCATGTGAGGCGTGGGGGAGGTGGTCAGGGAAGACCCCAAGGCTGAGCCAGGCCCTGTGGGGTCAGCAACAGTTTCCAGAAGAAGGTGGGGAGAAGGACAATGTAAGGAAGGTTCTGGAACCTGCAGGAAGACCAGTGGCACGAGATGCCCATGAGGGGGAAGGAGGGGCCGGGTGGGGCTGGCTGGGTATGGAGGACTCCCAGACCCTTCGCAGAGCATTTCCCAAATCCAGGTCATTTCTGGACTTGCATCATGGCCTCGGTCACGGCTATGTTCCACTTGTGTTATTTCTCAAAAATATTTTTAAATGACTTACATGTCAATTAAAAGCGCCATTTAGATGTCCTGTCTAGGGATATTTGGTATGGTCGCCACACACAGAACATCAATAGCGTTGTGCCACTGATGGAAGCTCACGGCAGAGATGAGCAGAGGTCCGCTCCACCGTGCCCTCCCGGGTTCCATGGCTGAGCCTGAAGCCTGAGCCTTGCTTGTTCACAGGGAGGCTGGCAGGTTTCAGAGGGTGTTAAAGATGCCTGGAGATTTGCTTCTGCATAATCAGAGGACCTCGAGATGAATCAGGAAGGGGACACGCTTCTCACTGTAGAATTCCAGTTCCTTACAGTCCAGGCACTGGGAGCCACCTCGAACATTCTCTCCTGCCACTAGCAATGTGTGTCCCACGTTCTGGGAAATGTTCTTTGAGATGGGGCCTCCACAGGGTGGGGGGGTGTTGCATTTCTAGGGACAGACAGGAAAGCCAGAGAAAGAACAGAGAGAAGCCCACATTGGTGGCCACAAACTCACCCCGAACGTCCCACGCCCTTGAAGCAATGTCTTCAGGCAGTAGCTTGCGAAGCCGCAAGTGGAAGGATCTAGTCGCTGTGTCCGCCCCTTCCATGGAGCCCCAGAGAGGCTGGAATCCCACAAGCTCCTAGGAACAGTTCCCGCTGGCAACGCTCATCGCTCCCTAATTGACTGCGCTGAAAATTACTTCTGATGCCCCCAATGTGAGCTTTTATCTTATCACAGCTTGGTAAATATTATGATAAGTTGTGGTTTTGTCATCGCGGAAGTGTACGTGTGAACTTTTTCATTTATGTAAGGAGGCCAGAAAATCTCAGTGGTTTGAAAGCAATCGCACCCTTGTTATTTGGGGGTTTGGCCAGATGTCAAGGGAGTTTACAGCCAAACCACTGCTTTGGTGGTGTCTTGCCCCCCAAAGTCATCCAAAAATTAATGTGCCAGAAGCAAATAATTTGTTTGTGTCGTGCATTGTGAACACTGAGCCTCGCTCCTAGAGGGAATACCACGGAAATTCCTTTATCAATACAGAGAAATGGTGCAATTGAGGAGAAATGGTTAGTGTGTCTTTCTTCGGTCAATGATACTTCTAAGATGATAGAAAGTTCAGGAAAAAAATGGGAAAATACTATGTGTGTCTGTGTGTGTATGTATGTGTGTAGAAGGATGATAGACAGATAGATATAGCTGTCCCTACCAAAAATTAGTTTACCTGCCAGAGATTTCTCTAGATGTGACTTTAAATCCAATTATGATATCAACTAGAATCAAATTTTAGCCAAGTGTATCCACAAGAATAAACTGCTCCAAAACTCAATCTGGAAAAAAATGAAATTGTGTGGGATTAGGGAAGAAAATTTGTTCCCTGATCCCACGCAACAGCTGTCTCCTGTGGTGTAGTTGCGTCTTTTGTTGCTGTAGTTGCATCTTCTACGATGTGGTTATGTCTTCTGTGGTGGGGTTGCCTCTTCTGTTGTGTAGCTGAGTTTTCTGTGGTGTCGTTGAGTCTTCTGTTGTGTGATTGTGTCTTCTGTTGTGTGGTTTCATCTTCTGTTGTGTGATTGTGTCTTCTGTTGTGTAGCGGCGTCAAACCTCTGGGAGACAGGAAAAAGTTCTTCCTGATCAAGTGAACGCTGATGCAGCTGCTGGACTAAGCCCAGTAGAGAAAAGTTGACTGGGCATTTCTGGAAATGACCCAGGCGGCAGTCATCTCCAGAACCCATGGGGACCTGCAGGAGCCCCGGCACATTGAATAGGCCCCTCCTTGCTCCCCAAGGCAGCATCTTGAGCAACAGGGCCTGGAGGCTGGTGCGATCTTAGCTGAACTCGGGCAGCTGTTGGCTTTTCCCTCATGGGTGACTTGCGACAAAATTTGGAACATGTCTACAACCTGCCGGATACATTTGCTGTGTGGTGCTCAGAGACTTCTTTGCATTTTCCTTTTTTTTTTGAAAGCAGGATTTATTGAGAGGACGGAAAAGCTCCCACAGCGGGAGGGGACCCTAAGGGGTCTCCCTTCTCTGCGTTTTGTAGTTTGTGAACCCACTTAAAAGCAAGGACAGCGGATGAGTGCACCACGTTGTGTGCATGGGGCGTCCATGCCTTTCTTTTTTCTTGACAACAGATATAGGTTGGAAACAACCAAAGCTTAAGAGGTTGTTTAAATACTCTCGGCTGTCAAGAAGCCAGGGGAACGTCATCCCAAGTGAATGATCACAGAAACAAAAACCGAATGCCACATGCCCTCACTCATGACGGGCCCTGAGCATTGGGCACACGATCACAAAGTCGGAAAAAACACATGCTGGGCACTGCCAAAGTGGGTAGGAGGGAGAGGAGCTAAGGGGCACACAACCACCCACTGGGTGCCATGCCCGCTGTCAGGGGAGAGGGGGCTCACTGGAAGCCCAAACCTCACTTGCACGCAATTGACTTACGGAACAAATCTGCCAGGCACCCCACAACTTTAAAATAAACATAAACTTTTTTTTGTTTCAAATATTTTCCCCAGTATTTATTTATTTCTCTCTCTTTCTCTCCCAACCTCTCTCTCTCTTTCTTTTGCATCGAGGTCTCACTCTGTTGCCCAGGCTAAAATGGCACAAACCTGGCTCACAGCAGCCCCGATCACCTGGGCTTAGGCGATCCTTCCACCTCAGCCCCTCAAGTGGCTGGGACCACAGACGCGTACCACCGTGCCTGGCTAATTTTTTTTTTTGTTCAGATGAGGTCTCGCAGTGTTGCCTAAGCTAGTCTCAAACTCAGGCTCAAGCAATCCTCCTGCCTTGGTCTCGCAAAGTGCTGGGATTACAGGCATGAGCTACTGTGCCCTGCTTTCCCCCGGTCTTTCGTCAGTCCTTTGGCCTGGCTTCCAGGGCTTTGCCGTGTAGATTTTTCGATGTCATCAAATGTAACCTTTTAAGAACGGGTTATTCTAACTTTGGTGTTTAGTGAAGGCTCCTCTGAAAATGGCATTTGAGCGAACACCTAAATTTTATGCCACAAGCAGGAGACAAGTGCTCTAGTCAGAAGCCTCTGGAGTAAGAATGTGCTTGGCGTGTTAGGGGAATCGAAAGTGTTAGGGTCACGCTCTCCCAGCGGGGCCTCCAGAACGTTAGGTCAGGCCCACTGGGGCTGTGGGTGTCTGGGGTTGGATCCGATGCCACATGAAAGAATCAAAGAATTGCACAGAAGTTAGATTAGAAAATACAGTTTATTTAAAAGGGGGGAGAGAGAGAGAGAGAGAGAGAAGATTCACCTTCCCAAGTGGGGGCGGGGGCCCAAGCCAGGAAGCATGGTGACAGCCATAGCTTAAAGAGCACATGACCACACCAGAGTCTAGCAAGGTAATGGCCACAAACAAATTTTAAAGACAGAACATTTTTTTAAAAATCTTGAGTCTAAAAAACAACACCAAAAGGACACTAGGTCTATGCATTAAAAATGTTCACCAGGTGAGAAGGAATTACTCCAAAGAATAATGTCTCCTCTCTTCTGTTCTCTCTCTCTCCTCTTCTCACCCAATATACAGAGCATGTTCCATTTGTATTAAAATATGCATAGTTTCATGTATTCACATACGCTTAAAAGTTCTGAAGGAATGATATGCGATGAGCTGGTCTTGGGGGAATTCGGATCATGGGAAGATTTTCATTGCCTTCCCCTTCTGGTTCAGAAATTAGGAACTCAGGTCTAGACCAATCAGAACACAGCATCCCTCTGGCCCCTGGGATTAGTTCTAGAATTAACATCTATTCTCTATTGCTTGATTTTTATTTTACTGTTTTATGAAGTACTATACATTTTCACAAATTTTTTAATTTGTTGGATTAAAAAAAACGAAAAGAAAATTGTCATGTGCTGTCTTCCATGCCTCCACTGAAGAACCAATAAAGGCCAGGTGCAGTGGCTCAAGCCTGTCATCCCAGCACTTTGGGAGGCCGAGGTGAGAGGATTGCCTGAGCCCAGGGGTTTGAGAGCAGCCCAGGCAACTTGATGAGACCTCGTCTCTACAATAAAAAATCAAAAAATTAGCCAGGTGTGGTAGTGCGCGCCTGTAGTTCCGGCTGCTTGGAAGGCTGAGGCAGAAGGCTCTTGGGAGCCAAGCAGGTCAATGCTGGGGTGGCTATGAATGTGCCACTGCACTCCAGCCTGGGAATAAGAAGGCTGAAAATAGCAAAACCCAGCAAGATCACATCAGGCCAAGGACTTCTACTCGAATTTAGCCCTCATTTTTAGATCCAACACTGCTATGCTGAGCTACTATGTTTGTTCCTTGGTTACTCATCCACCTCACGCATCTACATGACAAAAGTAGTCTCAAAAACACTTCCAAATTTGTGTCACCACGGGTGGCAGCAGAAAGACCACCAGCTCAGGCTCTCACTTGATGGAGTCCACCAAGAGCCCATGGATCCACGCAAGCCCAGGCTCACCTGAAAGCCCACTCCTTGAAACATCCTGTAGCCTCTGAAGTAGCCTGGACATTTTAAAAACAGCTGTCATTTGCTAGGCACTGACTATGTCCCAAATACTGTGCCAAGATGTGTCTATCACCTTTCATCTTCACAAAACTTTTGGAGGTAGAGATTGCTGTTCCTACTTTACAGATGAAAAAACTGAGGTCCAGGGTGCTTAAGTAGCTTGCCCATTGTTTTATGAAATACTGTTCACATTTTGCAAATGGCAAAGCCTATCTATGCCTTGAACTCTGCCTGCTGTCTCCATTTTCTAATTTCTAGGCTATTTGATGCAGGGCTCCAAGTCCTATCTACCTAATGATGTGGAAAGCTAATATCTCTCTGAAAGTCTTCCATGCACCCAAAGACCCACTTATTCACCTGCCGTATTTGGCCCATCAGTAAATTCTTCCCCTCGGTTTAGACAAATTCCTGCCCCAATCGAGATGCATGCATCTATTGTTCTCTGACATTTAGATATTACAAGCCTTGGACTGTTTTTCACTAAAGCAGCAAAATCCTTTCACAAACGAGTTCACTTCAGGGGGAAGAAATTCATTGGCAAGGAATATGCCCTCACTTGTCAAAGGCATGTGTAGTGGTTTTTTGCTTTTTGTTTTTGCTAAATTCATGTTTTCCCTTGTCCAGGCCATAGCTGAGCAGAAAGACTTTGTAATATTCGTTTTGGTGATTCACTGGCGATATCATGATGATATAATCTTCTCTTAGCAGAGGGATAATTTACAGATCCTGGAGATGAGGATTTTAATGATGGTGCTTATAGGATGTTGACTCATGCTCGATTTTTTCTGGGTTAAATTCTTAAATCCTTTTGGCAAAGTAAAATCGAAGTACCATGCAGTAAAGTAGCCCTGGGCTTTCTAGAACACCCATGGCTACCTTCCTGCCTGTGGTAAGCCTCTAGCTGTCATCTGGATTCTGAGCAGCCCATGCCAACCACCAGGGAGCCCCATCCTGTCTTTAGAAGTGAGGGGACCCGGCTCTAACCCAGTCAGAACATGGCGTCCCCCTGGGCACTGGAATTAGTTCTGGAATTAACATGCAATCTCATTTGAGCCGATCAGATATGTGGGGAAGCTGGTGGGGCTTCTTGGAAAAGTTGCCTCGCTCTTAAGGGAAGAGCCAGTCTCTCTATCTCTGGACAACATCCTACCTAGGATGCAAGGCTTGGAATGGCATCAGTCACCTCAGTGTCACCCAGAGGATGACACCGCATGCAGAAGAGACTGAGACAAGAGACTCGTGGGAAGGAGGAGCTGAAACCACTCATCTAAATCAAGGTGGCTCTCCCGTTGGATGGCATGCGTGCCACCACACTTATTACATAGGCCATTTTGAATTTCTGCAGTTGTAGCCGAAGGGTCCTGACCAGTATTGGGTACACTCTTCCCTCCACATAATTCCCACTTTACCATAAGACTGTCAAAAAGGCTTCAACTGGTGCCTTCAGAGATCAGAGCACCATCAACCATTCAACTCCATGGAAACCAAGACCCAAATGCCAAAGGACCGATGACTTACACCTGCCCAGAACCATAATCCTACTTGGGGTTCAGCCTTCTTGCCTGCTCCATGGTGATGCCTAACTTTCAGCCACCAGATACGTCCAAGCAAGCCTCCTGAAGTGTGGGCAGCCCACTCAGAAGAGTGCATGCCTCGATTTCTGTGGGTACCGCTGGCTTTAAATCGAGGCCAAAAGTCATGTGGCCTCCCTCCCTGGGCCTCTGAGGTTAAAGAATCCTAATCCTGAAACCTTGTTCTAAGGGACAAGCATAAAGCAATGTTGTGTTTGCGGATCATTCTGGAAGGCACTTTGGGACAGCGGCAGTTGTGAATGGGAACACTCACCTTTCAACTCTCTGCCCTATGACTTGGGGGATGGGCGAAGGGGTGAGTGTGTGCCTATGTTAGGCTGTCACTTGGGGTGTCAGCGGCCAGGTTCAGCAGCAGCGTTCCTGTGGCAACTCTGAGTGGCATGTTCCTCCAAGCGGAGGAGACTGGGAGCAGTCCCCGGGGCGGGGAGACATGCTGAAATATTTCCCCCGCGACACGCCAGCGTTTCAGCACCAAGAAAGTTGCCAGGGTAAGCTTTGGCACAAACAGCCCATCATACACTACTGCTCCTTTCTGGGTCTGAGGAATTCACACCCACTCTGAGATTGGCATGGACACGTGCCTCTCCCAGCTGGTCCCTCCCTTCCTTCAGAGGAATCGCGGCTTCCAGAATGTCTGGACTGTGTGAGAGACGCAGAGACGCTGTTCTGAAAACCACGCAAACCCACTTCGAAGGCAGCTCGTTTTAAGAGAGAAAACTCCAAAGCTCTCATAGAAGAGGCCAGTGAGCTCCAGGCTTGGGGGAGACCTGACAGGAAGTCCCCCCTGACCACATGCCAGCGTTTGGCACCAAATAGGAGGCCTCTGCTGAACAACAGAGGCAGGGTTCTAGTCAGAAAGAATGGTGCAGAGACCGAGGCACAGGCGGCAGAAGCAGACGCCTGTCCCCTGGGTGTCATAGATCTCCCGAGACATGTGCTGCTAAAGAAAGCTTAATTAAATTTAATGGACAAACCTCTCGGTGCTAGGAGGCATTTTAATGTGGTATTTCGGTTCTGGGTGGACAAAAATCCGTCTTCCTTGCCTGGCTGCTCTCTCTTTTAAATGAAACAAACTTCTTGATTAGCACCATAACTCTCGTGCCGGCCTTGTGTCCTCCTATCTGCTGAGAATCTCGACGGGACACCTGAGACAGCTTGGCACCGCGTCAGCAGGACATTGGCCTACGCTAGTCAGCACGGAGCTCCCCACAGGAAGGACAGGGGGTTCTGATCACCCAGGAGCCTCCAGTGTCTAGCCCAGGGTCTGGTGCAAAGGAAATTTGATGAACAAATGACAGGAAGAAAGAAACAGAGGGAGCTAGGCAGGGAGACGGGTGGGAGGAAGGCAGGGAGGAAGGGAGAGTGGGAGGGAGGGAGAGAGTATCTGTATCTATATATGGACTAAGAAGAGCTGTAGTGAGAGGAAGTGCCTGGACATAACCCAGTGAGAAAACAGGAAGTTGAGGGAATGTTGACTTGGCAGAGGGCACTAACGGAACCTCAACATGCCTATTCTGATGGGCTAATATTTCTTCCCTCCCCTACCACCCCACCTTCCCACCTCCCTTCCTCCCCTGTGTGATTCAGGAGAAATTGACCCCACTCCCAGGTGAGCCTGATTGGCTGAGGCTAATTCCATCCTCTCACCAGCAACTGGCTCAGGAATGATCACATGATTCAGTAGAGCCAATAGAATGCAAGAAAGGTTTGTTAGGGAAGTGACTCCTCCTTCTGAGGCCCAGCAAGGCTGCTATCATTCTGCTCCTGGCCTGGGCCAATGCTAACACCTGGAGGAGAGTGGATTCAAGAGAGTCACAGGAGGCAGACGCCACTGGGAGAAATCTACTCTGGAGCCCACCTGACCCCCTGACTTATAGTGATGGCAGTCAATCAACAATCTTATTTTTCTGACCAGTTTGAGTTGGATTTTCTGTTACCCACAGCCAAAGACTCCGTAATGATTGCTCTTTGACCCATAGCCAAGGAGCAACCAGCTGCCCAACACAGGCTGGAAGCTGGATGGAAAAAAAATGGAGGAAGCTGGAAATCACAATATTAGCAGTGATAGCCATGCCCACTCAGAGCCCCCCACTCCAAGCCCACCATGCTCTCTGATGGATTTTCATGGGCCAGACTTCACCCTTTCTAGATCGATACTCACAGTAAGAGATTTGAAAAGAGAAGCTATTCAAAGAGCCGTACCTCACTCTGCCTCTGACTGACTGTGTGATCTTGAGCAAAACACTTACCCTTTCTGAGCCTCAATCTCCCCACTGATAAAATGAAGCTTAAAAAAGATTCCTGTCTCCTACATTCCTCACAGAATTGCTGGTAAGATAAAATGTAAAGTGATCCCAAAGGGCTGCAGATCTCAATCAAGATGTTATTATTATCTTTATCTGATCTGATTTCCATTTCTTTCTTTCTAGTCTGCCCACCGGACAGTGCTCATATCTACTAACGTAAGTCTACATTTAACTTCATCATGCAACACTGACTTCAGTTCAACCTCCACAGCTGCTATTCTCACCTATCTACTTCCAAAATGGATTTGGAGTAGCTTATAATGAAAGGCCCAACACAATAGAACCAAAAAGTAAGATTGCAAGAACAAGAATCAGGTAGGGAAGGTGGGGAATCATTGTCTTGGAAAACCTAAGTGAAGAGTTATGATAATAAAGCCCCAAAATTTAGTTCTCAGCATCCTGACAGCCAAAGAAAAAAGGGGAACTTAGGTTTAAAAAATGAGCAAGACATGGCTCCAGCCCTCAAAGAGTTTTTGGAATAATGAGGAAAAAAAATCCATCAGCAAAAATAGTAATACGGGCATATTAGGTACAATACACGTATTATTCATGACCATCTAGAGAAAGTCGATGGGAGTAGTGGGGGCAGAGAGATTAATTCTAGCTTTGAAAGGGTTTGGTGGACGAGGGGGTATTTGAATGGGCCGTCGTGGGGTTGGAATCCGGTCATTGCGATGGCAGAGGGCATTCTGGCATAAGCAAGAATCCAGCAAGTTTAAGAAAGGACAAGTGACGTGCTTGGTCTGAGCGTACTAGGGTATGGCACAGAGGTGCTTGTAGTGTGTGCGTGCAGGCACATGTGCTCATTTGTGTACATCAGGAGAGTAGAGGCTAAGGCTAGGTAGGGAAGTTGGGGTCAGTCATGGCCGTCCTTGAATGCCATGCTCAGGAACTTGACCTCGATTCTGTAGGAAATGAGGAAAAGTCATTGAGAGGGTTTCAGTAGGGAAGCGACTTGATCATAGTTGTTCCACCAAATAATGCATTTTTGGTGATGTCTTCTCCCCGGAGATCAAAACTGAAAGCGTGGTTCTGCTGTGAGCTAATACATTTCATCAGAAACTCACCCTTCTCCCGCACCGTTCTGTGCTGGCTCGACGATTTTTCATCACATTGATTCTAAGTCAGTTATTCCCAGAGAAGAGGCAGAAATTCATCATCTCTCCCTTTATGATTTCCTCCTCTGTCATCAGACACATCAGCAGGCATGAGTTTTATCATCATTCAATTCCCGCCTTCCACCCACCTTAATTTCATGCATTTCCACTTGATCATAATTCACTGGAGTGTTCCAGAAGATCAGGAAGTTAAACTCCTCCTGCCTCGGCAACTCTTTCGGGAGAGTTCTCACAAGAGGCACAAGCAGGAAGCCATCTCGCTCAGCCTTCCCACCAGCAGGAGACTCGTCTTGTGTCCTGGAAGACTGGAAATTTCTCTACTCGGTGGAACCTGAGAATCAGCATTGGAGGGGGCCTTGGGAATGAGGCCTGGGAGACAGTGAAGGGAGGAGGCCCTGGTGTTGGTTTCTTGCCAGTAACCAACACCAGAATGAGGCTCTCCCCCGCCCATGAAAATAACCTTGACAGCAATCACTGCCGATACGGAACACTTAGGTCTACATTCGTGGGTCTTTCAGGGCCAGAATTCTACGGTGGAACTCAAGAATTCCCATTTTCCCCACAAGTAATTAACCCGCCATTCCCTAACCAAACACACTGCGTGGACAGCATCCCATCCAAGGGAAGGGTCTCTAAGCCTCTCCCGGTCCCTCCAGGCTGGGGGATGCCCACCTCTCCTCTGCATTCTCATGGAACATTCTGTTGTCACATGACCACAGAGCGCAATAATATCTAACATTTAGGTACCTAT
Source organism: Tarsius wallacei (assembly GCA_963574415.1). Taxonomy (NCBI): domain Eukaryota; kingdom Metazoa; phylum Chordata; class Mammalia; order Primates; family Tarsiidae; genus Tarsius; species Tarsius wallacei. The sequence continues at coordinate 24,377 of CAUYQG010156946.1, read as the reverse complement.
GTTCACCATGAATTGTATATATTTTATTTCACCCTATCTTCCTAATGATCCTAGGAGAGAGATATTATTGTTATCCCCATTTCAATGACGAGGGAGACAAAGCAATATATCCTCTTAAGTGACTTTCCCAAGGTCACACAGCCAAGAATTACCGGAAGTAGAGCTTGATCTTGAACTTCCATGGTCCAGTGCCAAGCCTTGCTCTGAGGTTCTTGCTATAATGTTATCACGACCTGTTCTTGTATCTGTGGCCTCCACCTCCTCCCTGACTCCGTTGCTGAGGTCTGGGGAGTTTCTCTGCTGGGGGTTGGTTCTATCTGTTCGCATCACCCCACTGCTCAGCACAGCACACAGCAAACAGTAGGTGCTCAACCAATGCACGGTGGCTATGTGAATGGCGACGTGAGAACATCAAGCAGTGACCCTTCCCCTCGGGGCTCGCCGGTTTGTATGACATCTGTATTTTACCTCTGGTGGAAGGCCTAACATGTCTTCAGGGAGGGAGAAGGGGTCCCTCATCTGCCTCTCTCCTAACTGGGAACTCAGCCACAGATATCCTTCCTGTCCTCCCCATAGGACAAGGGGGGTCAACTGTGGGAGAATTCTCAAGAAAATATAGCCAAGAAAAATGTAAAAGGAAACCTTTCTCAGCATATGTTTCTCTAGGCTTTCCCCCAAAATAATTGTATCTCTGGCCAGATCTGACACATGTGGTTTTATTTTTTAATTCTAAGGGACCCATTTCTGAAGCCACGTGCCCAAGTCTCTGTGCACATGAGGAGGCCTCCAGCCATCCCCCCAGCTCTACCCTCTACCCTGCCTAGTAGGGACCCAAGCCCAAGATCTGGCCCATGGCAGGACCCCCATGCCTGCAGGTGAATCCAAAGGACATTCTGGTCAGAACCTCCTTCCTGTTTTGCCAGGAAGTTCTTTCCAAATCGTGCCCTAAACCAACACCAAGGACCAGACATCACTCTGATGCATGAGTCAGACTGAATGCCGAGGAGGGCTCTGCTCTCAGAGGGCAGCTGGCTCCCTCCACTTGAGGAGATGCGACACAAGAAATGCGACACCTGGGGAGTGGCTTGTCTCCCAAAGAAGCCGTGGCCCTGTGTGTACCCGAGATGCCCAGGCCTTCCTTGCGGAGGGCCGGCTTCTTCCGTGGGCAGCTGCATTGCTTCTAGGTGGAGGCAAGAAACAGAGCGAGGTCATACCAAAGAGGAGAGCAGAACTCCTCTCAGGAAGAGAGAGGTGGTCATGAGGATGAAGTCTCCCGGACACAGCAGGCATCCATTGGGAAGGCGGGCAGGGAGAGAACCCCAATGCCCAGTCAGGTCATCCACAGGATGCCAGGAGTGGGTGAGGTGGATGAAGAAAGGGAGTCTGGGATCACCACGGTGGCAGACGTGGGCTCTCCCCAGCGTTTCCCAGCAGTGGGAGCACGAGAAGGGCTTCTAGAACAGAGTTCCATCCCGAGTTCTGGGCTGAGCCGTGAGGCCATCACCTCAGACCTTCGGGGGGTGCCTGCTGCCTCCACCTTGGGTCTGGGGAGGAAAGAAATGGGAGTGGTGCCCCGTGGGGTACGCAGGACAGAAAGGGGGGTAGACACAGAAGGCACCACAGAGCAGGGCTGCAGAAGTCAGCAGAGGCTGGGGTTCAGGGGGAGTGACTGGAATATTGGAGTCACCCCAAGGAGCACCCCCAAGCGGTTGGGAAGGACGCTGCATTTCTCTCCATGACGACTCTGGACAGAGGATCCTAGGACCAGCCCCAGCCGCTGGGAGACTTGGGGGACCGGGGAGCCGACATCTGAATTAAACATGCAGGGTGTGGTCCTCAAAAGGGCTGTGGATATATACTCCTTTTAAATATAATGTAGGTAATTTTGGGGGCAATACAATAATTTTGAGTCCTCTTCTAGGATTCCAAAACAGCCCAACAGAGGGTGGATGGGCAGTGTGTTTATGTATGTATATATTTTTTCATATAAGAAGTTTCAGGTTTTTTAAATTTTGTTTTGGTTTGGTTTCTGTTTTTTAACCAGGGTCTTACTCTGTTGCCCAGGTTGGAGTGCAGTGGCACAATCATGGCTCACCACAACCTCGACCTCCTGGGCTCAGGCTGTCCTTACACCTCAGTCTCCCGAGTAGCTGGGACTACAAGTGCATGTCGTCACATGTGGATTTTTTTTATTTTTTATTTTTTGTAGACATGAGGTCTCGTTCTGTTGCCCAGGCTGGTCTCAAACTCCTAGGCTCAAGCAATCCTCCCATCTCAGCCTCCATAAAGTGCTGGAATTACAAGTGTGAGCCACTATGCCTGGCCAGAAGTTCCAGTATTTTAAAAAAGAGAAACTCTTGACTGAGGAGAATCTCAGTTTGCTTCTGATTACTTGGAACAGGGGTTCACTATTAGTTGCATAAATCAGCGATTTACTGATCCGCCTAAGCCAGATCTGACTCATTTTACCTCTTTACTTGTGTGGTGGGGAGAGGAACAGAAGGTATGACACCAGAGCTGACCCACAGGACAGTCAGGGCTCCCGCCACCATGCACACACTCTCAGGCCCTTAGCCACGTGGGACGTGCTTGGCCTCGGATGCTTGTTCTGATGCTTTCACGTCTTCCTCTGCAGCCACCTCTCCCTGCGTTTGGGTGGAGAAATGCCTTCATGAAGAGAAGCAGGGACATAAAGGGTGACCAGAAGAAATCAATCTGAAAAGAAGCCATCTCTTAGAGTTCAGATGTTTGTGAAATTTCAAGAGTGAGACAAAAAACCACGTGAGTTTCAGGGACAGGATTTTCCCTTCCGTCTGGAATCTCTCACCCGCAGATTCCTGCTAAGACCTTTGAAGCCACTTGGGGACTGCTAAGCGAATTCTGTGCTAGCCCAGGCGGAGGCAGACAGGAGACCAGACAATAAGCATCTCACAAAAGATCATCAACGTGTAATATGATCTTGGGATTAGTTAAATAAAATGTGAGCGCGTATTAATGACCTTCGTGGTCATTCAACATAGCGTTTCATTTCCTTTGCCGGGGAGGCAGAGTGGAGGGCCAGAGGATAAATTATAGATGAAACTCCCATCATATGTTTATAAATACACTAACATTAGCATTTTACTTCCCCATAAATCCGCGGCAAACACTCGGCAGGAGATAGAAAGCCTGTAAAACAATGATATATTCTCCGCTCCGGGCATTGACGGGGGCGGGGGTGGGGGGGAGCCTTCGCTCCGGGGCTCCCTCCTTTCGTGCCCCCTCATTTAAAATCCATTTTAATTTAAGGATGCACGAGGCAGTGCGCCTGGTACATTTACTCATGCTAGTTATACATCATGGAGCAAGGAAAAGAAAATTGTTTCATCTACAGATACGGTTCAGTGTGGTCATCACTGAACAGTGGAGTGATTACCATATCAGACCCACTCAAAATGCACTCAGGGTGTTCTGTGACCTATCTTCTGCTAATCTGCATGGTAAAGTATAGCTTCATAACTATAAATTGCTGACTTAATTAAAACCGGGACCTTTCTGTCATTTAATTACAGGGAGAAAGGTTATTGCTTAAATGCAATTTTCCAAATGTGATTTCTTAACAGTTATTAACTGCTTCACCATCATTTATTGTTTCAGATTTTTCAATTTGAAAATACTCCCCGTGACAGAAGTAATGACTTCATGAAAAACTCAATCTAGAGGGAGGCCAGCCAGCCCATTTATTTCTCATAAGTGGAGCCGACAGGAAACTGGAAAATGTCACCGAGGGATCCCGGGACGGCTCTGACTTCCCAGGGACAATTAAAACCCAGAAGGTTGGCTTAAAGATGGGAAGAGGGGGGTTGCAGGCGTTTCAAAGGTGGCCTCTCCCTTCTGTCCTAGCCGACAGGTGTGCTCGCCCTCTAAAATGTGTGACAGGGAGGCAGAACCAGGCCATGCCAAGGCCACCGGGTGGCCACAAGGGGATCAAAGGTTTCACGTGGGTCAGTCAACTATGAAGCACCCATCTGAATGTGCACGGGCTGCTTGTAATATTCTTGTGTCTAGAATTTCTCCCCCCACAGAATGTAGACCCTCTAGGAGTCTGGACACGGCCGCTAGCCACACTGTGAAGAGCCCATATGTTCCTTAATCCCATGTCTTGCTTTAATCCTTGGATGGTTGTGTCTTCTTTTTTCCTCTGTGTTTTCACATGCTGCCTGGAAGTTACACAGGTCAGTTGGAATGGCCAATGGAGTTGTCCAATACAGATAACCTGGACAATTCAGCATCCACCAAAGTATTTCTTTGATAACAGGGGATTTCGTTACTGTCTTCATTCCACGTGCATTGAATAGACATTCATGGCACTGGTCAACTCAACCATTCCCCTCAGATTGCAGCTCTATCTTCAGCAGGGGAGCCAGAAATTTCACTGCGACGGAAGCCCTGGTGTTCTCCTAGACTCTGGAAGCTCTACCCTAAAAAGCTTGCAAAAATGAGTAGATGTGCTTTCTGCCTGCAGGGACCTGAATGTCACCTCCAGGACAGGAGCTGCCTTGCTCACTGGGTGACCCTTCACTGTCACCTTAGGAGAGGGTTAATGTTAAAAGTGCGCAGATTGCTGGGTGTGGTGGCTCATCCCAGCACTTTGGGAGGCCAAGGCAAGAGGATTGCCTGAGCCTACGGGTTCGAGACCAGCCTGGGCACATGGCAAGACCGCATCTCTACAATAAGTTAAGAAAAAATAATTAGCCGGACGTGGTAGCACGTGCCTGTTGTTATGGCTACTTAGAAGGTTGAGGCAGAAAGATTGCCGGAGCCCAGCAGGTCGAGGCCGCGGTGGCTGTGAGCATGCCACTGCACTTTGGCCTGGGCGACAGAGTGCGACTCCAACTCAAAAAAAAAAAGGTGCTCAGATAAGGAAGCAAACATTCACCCAGTTTCTATTTTAAGCCATTTCTTTTGACTTTATTCATTGTGGCAGATTCACAAAAATGACTAATGGGGACTTCATCAAATCTTAATCAGATTATTAATAACCCCTTGCACTCTCCATCAGCAGTGTGCTTCCAAGTTTTCAAAGTATCTTCACATACTTTACCAATTTCAGTTCGATTGGCAAACACTGTAGTAACACAAATATTAGAAAGGCAGAGCTTTTGGCCCACATTCAACAGGGGAAGTCACTTGTCCCTTCACCCAATTCTACAAGGTAGCAAGGAAGCTGCTTGAAGTAAGGCTGGGTGGCTATGGTGGCTCACACCTGCAATCCCAGCTACTTAACAGGCAGACACAGGAGGATTGCTTGAAGCCAGGAGTTCAAGACTAGCCTGGGCAATGTAGTGAGATCTCATTTTTAAAAATAAAATTAAATAAGGCTGTATTGTACCTTTTTTTTTTTTGCAAGAAACAGAAACACATTCAAACTGAATCAAAGTAAGTCAAAGTGAAGCCAGCATAAACATTTCGAGATCTCAGGGGACCCAAAGACAGGAACCAAACTATGCCCAGGTGAACGATAGCCAGGAACACTGACATCCAGGCTATTTTGTTTCAAGAGGCCACGTGGTCTCCTGTTTGGTTTCTGCTTCTCAGCAGGTTTCCACTGTTACATTTCCCTTTCTTGACCATTTCCCTTCCTCATTCACACATGGGCTAACACGGTAGCCTCCTGCCTGCTGGTTTGCTGTGCGCCACTGTGAGGCTGTGAAACAGACATCCCACAGTGTGTATTTCTGCAAATACAGATTTCACAGGCCACAACCCATGCTTGTGGCTGGCATCAGAAGCCAGGGCCACCCTGAGCTCAGGCCATCCCTGAGCCCCTCTGCCCATGGGATCTGACATTATCTCAAGGTGGCTCATGTCAGAACTGAATGGCCTGCAGAAGAACCCTCAGCAGAGCTGGTGGCTGGTCAGGAGAAATCCCCATGCACTTGGTGGTCATGTGCTCTGCATTGTTTGGGGCTGGCCGTGTGACAACCGGAAAAATACCATGCATGCTGCCTACAGAGCTCTGGGAACCAACATCCTTGTCTTGGTTCAAATTCCCGGAAGAGGTCATCTGGGTGTCTGAGCACTTGCCTATCTAGAAAATAGAAAATCACGAGTTGTTGGCCAGCTGGGCCTCTGGATGGGGAAAGTGATAACAGGCACCTCTGGGAGCGCAGATCAAGAACGGTGACCTTTATTTGGAAGGTAAGGAAATGACATCTCTGCAGGTTAAGCCACCCACGGCGGGTCACACAGCATCGAGGCAGTCGAGTCTCATCTTCCTTCTCTCCCAGGTAGTGCCTTTCACAGGCCAGAAGCAGCGAGCTTGCTTAAGTAAGAAATTATTATTCGACATGTACACACAGCCTTAGGTTTTGGTATTTAAGTCTCATTTCAGCCCCCCACATGAACCCTTCCCCTCAACAACTGGCAAGGGCAGAAATCTTCCAGTTAAAGGAGAACTTGCATTGGCTTAAAATGAGAGAATAAATGACTTCTCTTTGGAAGTTAATACACCCAGAGCTCTCATTTGTACCCTCTTAGCTAATCTATTAATATCACTTAATCAGGAAGTTGGCGGAGGAGAGGAGTGATGACTGATACCAACTCATGACTGCAATTTGGAAGCAGAACGCTCCATTTTTTTACACACTGGATGCACAATAGTGACAATTAATTTCATTCTTGCTGTGATGGCCTTATGAGGCAGCCCCAAATTGGGTCTAAAATCCGGCTGTATCATGGATGGGGTCCGTGGGATGGGAAGGTGACCCAGGCTGTGAATCTGGGTAGAAGAGATAACTTAAATCCCTCGGTACAACTGCCAGGAATGAAGGGTTTTGGAGAACCATGACCCTGCACTTTATCAAATGACCGGGGACACTAAGACATCGTCTAGAATGAATCAAGCCCTGTGCAAAGAGGCAAGGACAAGCCAAGTTCCAGATATGTGTGCTGCTGGCTTTTGTGTCCGTGGGCACTGGGTTTGTCTGCCACATAGTGGCCTTGCAGCAAAGACCACGAGCACAGCAAACCCTGGGCAGAGCCTTGTGCATGCAGGCCATTGCTGGGCCGGGTCCTGTAGCTACAGTGGGGATGTTTGTGCAAACTCACTGCAGCCGGAGAACGACACTCACTGATTCTGGGTCAATGCCTTCCCTACCTCTGATGTGTCAGTGTGGTTTTCTTTTGGTTATTTGCTTGTTTATTGCAGCTCTGTTGAGATAGTAGTCACATGCCATAAAATCCACCCACTTTAAGTAAACAATGCAATGGCCTTTAGTACATTCACAGAGTTAGGCTATTTATTATTATTTTGAGTTGGGGTCTCACTCTGCCACCCAGGCTGGAGTGCAGTAGCACGATCACAGCTCATCACAGCCTCAACCTCACAGACTCAGGTGATCCTTCCACCTCAGCCTCCCAAGTACCTGGAACTACAGGCACATGCCACCACACCTAGCTCATTTTTTGATTATTTTGTAAAGACAAGGTATCACCATGTTGTCCAGGCTGGTCTCAAACTCCTAGGCTCAAGCAATCCTCCCGCCTTGGCCTCCTAAAGTGCTGGGATTACAGGCATGAGCTACCGTGACTGGTCGGCCCACGGTAGCTCTTATGTTGAACCTTTCGAGGTACTGCCAGAGTGGCTATCCCCTCGTCTATCCCACCGGCAATCCAGTAGCTTTTAATAAGTGGATTTCAGAGGCTCCAGCAGCAGGTCTGTCCATGCCCTGGTCTTTTCACACTCTGGCAAGCTCATAAAATAAACCTTCGTGAGGGCTGAGTAGGGCCAGTGCCCTGACTTCTCCTCCTGCCAAGAACTTTCAGAAGGAAGCTTAAGGCCAGTGTTTCCCAAGTGTGCTCCAAGGAACACTGACATCATGGAATGTTCCTAGATGCTCTTTTTGTTTTCCAAATAAATCATGGTTCTTTGCTCAAATGTATTTGGGAATCACTGGGTTAAACCAAGTTAAACAGAGTCTTTCCTGCAGGATTTCTCAGAGCTATGAATATGCTAATGTGTATTATCAATTCCCAGGAGGGAAATAGAGTGTGCAGAGTTTGTAAGCAATATTTGACCAGAGGATGAACCTTTTCCTCCCCTCTGGGAGCAACTTCCAGAAATTATAATCCTCAGAAGACTCTGAAATGTAGATCTGGTCCAAGCTCTCATTTTCAGCACCTGTCTTCCCCAGAAGGGCCTGGTGGCCAAAATCTTCTTTGCTACCAGTCACCGAGGACTTGTTACGTGTTAGGTCACCAATCAGGTGACCCACATGTATTAATTGGGTCAATCCTTTCCAAAAATACCTCAAAAATGGGAAGAAAAAATTGTTTCCAAAAAGCAGGGGGGGAATGATGTTATTCTTATGCTATAGATAAATAAACTGAGTCTCGGAGAGGTTAAGCAACTTCTCCTAAGGGAGCACAGCTACACAGTAACAGTGCCTGGACTGGAATCCAGGTCTGTCTCTCCTCAGAGCTGCGCGTGCCCATGTCCTTCTTCCTCCCACTACCCCCCGGGCTGTGCACCTTGAGTTTTTGTTGCTGTTTGTTTGAGTCAGAGCCTCACCCTGTCACCCAGGCTGGAGTGCAGGGGCACACTCGTGGTCACCGCAGCCTCAACCTCCTGGGCTCAGGTGATCTTTCCGTCTCAGCCTTCCAAGTAGCTGAAACCACAAGTGCTTACCGCCATACCTGGCAATTTTTTTGATTTATTGTAGAGACGAGGTCTCGCCAAGTTGCCCAGGCTGGTCTCAAACCCCTGGACTCAGGCAAAGTGCTGGGATTCCAGGCGGCTATGCATCGCATTTTGATGATGGACTTGATACCAATTTAAAGGAAGGAATCTCTGGGCAGCAGGCCAAGCGGGGCTAAACCAGACATGTAAATAAAAAGATCGGTCAATGACTGCTCTTGTCACTTTCACTCCCTCAGACGTGCACACGGCTCCCCGCACACACTCGCCAGGCTCATGTTCACCGTTCCAAGGGGCTGTTTAGTCCACGCGTGCAGGTTTTCTTCAGCCAGAGCCAAACTTAAGTCCCGAGATACTCGGAGGAAGCAGAGACCAGGAAGTGTAGCCAGGGCCAACCCAAAGGCAAAATCACTTCCTCTGAGCAAACACTCCACACTGGCCCCGACGCCCGCATTGTTTGGTGGCCCACGGCAGAGCCGAGTGGAACAGACATCACCCGACTGTGTGTCCTGAGGGAGGCCACCTGACTCCTCTGAACTCGTGTGTGTCACCCTTAGAAATCCCAGTCGCTGTGCGGCCCAGGATCTGCAAACAGATACAGACCCCATGTTAGAAAAAGCAGAAGCAATTTAAAGATTTCCTGCAGGGCCTCAAGAGTGAGGGTGAGAGGGACATTAAAAATACAAAACAAACATCTTGAAATCATTTTTCTGTAACTCCCCCTCTTTCCTTCTACCCTCCCCCTCAGCACATGGGCAGGGCCCCAAACCCTCCCCTCCCCCACTCCAAGGGCCCCAAAAGAGTCGCCTAGAACCCACAGCTAAGCAGGCCCTTTCTTCTCTTGGGTCCTTCTCACTGTCCTTGTCTCATCTTTTCCTCTGGCCTATAGTTCTCTGTCCTTTCCGGTTTGACCCTTGCTGCCCCTCTGGCCTCTCCATCCACCCCCTCCATCTCCACGAATATCGTGAGGCTCCAGCGCGCATGACCCTGAGTGGGAAGTAGGTGGTCTGTGGATGTGTGTGGGGCAGGGCGAGGGAGTGGAGAGTGAGGAGGAAGATGGCAGAGGCTATCATGAGGCTGTTCCAGGTACTGCTCACATTGGATGCGGCTGAACACAGACCCGAGTCGGCACAAAGATTGTGAACACATGACACGCATTTCCTTAAGGTTCCGGAAGGGCCACCGAAAGGGTGACCTCCAGGACTCGACCTCCAGCCGATGTCCCCATGATTCCCTCCACACAGCCGAGGCAGCGTGACGGCTGCTTTCCTGCCTCCCCACAGACCTGTGATTGGGAGGTCTCACACAAGCGTGTCCTGAATCCCATCACATGTGTAGAACAACGGTGGACAAAACAGTTTCTTCCATCGAAGAAGCCAGTGAGTCTCTGGACTCTGTAATGTGTGAACTCTTCACATGGGGTAATCTACTCCCAGGATGAGTGGAACTGTGGCCATCTTGCTGTTTGCATTTGGCCAGCAGGGAGGCCTCTGTCCTGTGTCGAGGACAGGGCTATGTCTGGGGAATAGGCATTGCTCGAATCTCTGTGTTGAGCTCAGCCCGTGCCCACCTCTTCCCGTTTGGGGAGAAGACACCATGGTTTTCACCTGCCCAGCGCTGCCCCGATTGGCCTTTGGAGGACACTCTCAGCTGCCTTCTGTGGGCAGCCATTGTGACCAGCAGTGGTCTCTTCTAGAACCAGAACTTGCCCCTGTGGTGCCAGTCTCAACCCTTCCATGCCTGGTCACATGGCTGACCAGGGAGGGCGACTGAGGGACTCAAGGCCAACCTGGTATATCCTTGGGGATTTTTCCACTACTGGCTGGGAGAAGCAACCCGTCTCCACCTTTGGTAGTGATCTATGGGATGGAAGGCTGGGGTGGCCAAGGCCACATCTCCTGTAACCTGGAGAATCTTGTCTAGGGGATAAAGACAGCCTGCAGGGAGAAGCAGACAAGCCAAGGAAGACACACCCTTCTGGGGGTGGGCCTCCGGGGTCCCGGCCTCCACACTCCCTGTAGTTGGGTCTGTGAAGGAACGCAGTCCCCTTTCCAGCTTAAACCAATTTCATCTGAGTCTGTGCCACTTACAGCCAAAAAGCCCTGCTATTCAGAGATGGCGCGAGGAGTGGCGGGCTTGGCGTCTGCAACGGGCTTGGGGATGCTGGGGCATGCCAGGCCCGGTCCTGCTTATGCCAGGAGTGCAGCATGGCGCTAACTCTTTTTCCCTATGGCTCAGCTTCTTCTGGGCGCTTAAGTCAAGAATCTCACTGTCCTCCAGCTTTTCTCTGGAGGACAGTCAGCGCCTGGCTGACCCAGGAGCAGCTCTGGCGTGCCGCTCATCGGTTCTGCCCCTCAAGCAGAGACCTGCAGCTGGGAGAGAGAGGGGACAGCGGTCCCGAACACAAGATGCACGTTCACACTGCTTCCCTTCGCTGTCTGAGAGCGCCACTTCATATTTGCGATTTTTAGATTTCGCATTTGCCACAGATAGGCTACCAGTTTAAAGAAGGCATTTGTTTACCTAACCCTGGATTGTGCCCCACATCTTTCAAATATAAAAAGTTAAAAGTTAAAAAAAAAAGTTAAAAGTTAAAAGTTAAAAAAACAGAAGGGAGAAACCGTAAAATGACTTAAGACTGGAGATTTAACACTTCAAAGGCATTCATAGGCGTTTTGCAGTCCTCAAAATGTATGTTCATATAGTGTTAATGTTATTCATATCCCATTATTATATGGCATCAATTATGTTATACAATCATATGTGTATATACTATATATTGCATTATACTATATATTTATATATTTAATCATATATCATAATATATTACATAACAGTATATAATAACATATAATATATAATTACAAAACATAGATAATATAATCCTATTTAAAAATGTAAATAATTATATATTACATTATATATGTAATCTAATATAATAGCAATGTTTTTATATATAATATAATATTACATACAATTATGTGACACGAATATTGTTTTGAATGACTTGTGCCCAACCTCCTAGACTAAGGAGCTGGGTTTTGTAAGCATGAAGGCATGAAATCCTCTTCTGTTTGAGCAGAACCGTGGTGCCCAAGCACCCGCCCTCTTCCCTTGGACCCCAACGGTGTGAGAGGAGGCTTGGGAAAGTCCCTGCAGCACCTCCTGTCACACTGGGCCAGGATAGGGTGTGGTCCAAGCTCCACCTGGGTTCCAGTGGTCAACTCGGGAGGTGGCCATGGCCTCTCTGGGCATCGTTCTTGGGCATTATTGGGCGAGTCTGATGACCCCTCACCTGAAGCTCCTCCCCGGCCCGCTCTGGTCGCCCCACCCCGCCGGGCTGCCCTTCAGCCTCCTGGGCCTGCTCTCCTGGCTTGAACTTGAACGTGCTCAGCCCATTTCTGATCAGGGTCTTCACACTGGTTCCTGTGCCTGGAGTGTGCGCCTTCCTCCCCTGGCTCCTCTGTGTCCCTGGGGTCCTTCGGTGCAAGTGTCACCTCCTCAAAGAAACCTTCTCCCAGCACCCCATTCCAGGTCTCTATGGCTGCGTGACAGACACCCCTGAAACTGTGGCTCAAACATACTTGGCTTGGAAGGCTGAAAGGGAAGGCTCAGCTAAGCCTCCTTACTCTGGGTCTCTCGTGGGGCTGTGAGCGTCTTGGAGTTTTCTCCATCTTACGTCTGCTGCTTGTGGTGGGAAGGCTTCAGCCACTGGGAGCCAGCACAGCTGGCTGTCTGGCCCTCCCCACTATCCCCCTCTCCCTCTCTCTCCCCTCCATGGAATCAATCTCTCCCCGCCCCACCCTCGACTCTCTGAGGAATAAAGCCGGTAGAAGCCATGTCTTTGCATCCCATTCTTCCAAGGTCGTGCAAAGGCCACAGGTCCAAGGGGCGGGGACAGAGACTTCACTTACTATGGGAGGAGTATGGAATCGAGTGTGGACTGGCTTTAACAGCACCACACACTGCACGCTTTATTAAACAGCCTCCCAAGCACCTGTCCCCTCACTTGGGTGTCGTTCTTGGCACAGCATGCAGTGCTGGCCGATGTTTTCTTATTTGTTTATGATCTGTAACCCCCGAAGGAATGCCCATGTGAGAACAGAAGCCTTGTGTAAATCGCTCACTGATGCAGCCCCTGAACTTAGTAGGGCAGCACCTGGTACTTAGCAGACAAGAACTCTCTCTCACAGGAACGGGTGACAGACTGATGCCGAGGGCTCTTCCGAAGGGGCGTCTTGTCAAGGCTGGGACTGGAAGCTCCATCTTGGATGAAAAGGGACGCTCCTTACCTTCCTTTCTCCACCCCTCATCTCCTCCCTTCCATCTATCCCACGAAAATCATTTCAAAGCCCTGATAAGACAGGATTTCAGACCTGAACTCTGAGATCCATCAGATTCAGCTTTCACCATTTTGTTTTTGAGAACAAACATTCCTAGGCACGCTGATGTGGTTACTCTGATATGACAAAGATACTTACATGACCCGCACCTCACTCACTCCACAGATGGAAGCCCGGTGCAGGTCTGGCTTTTGTTCTGAGGGGTCTTTCTGGCCTCGCTTTTCTCTTTGCTTTCCTTCCACTCAGGTAAGCTGAGGTCAGGTCTGTCTTCATTTAGGCGTGCTCATCAGTCTGCCCTTCTCGGCAATTCTGTTCCTGGGATTTAGCTAGAGACGTCACGAGCTGTAACACCCCAAGTGCACGTCACTGCCACCATTGACACAATCTCGAGTCCATGTTCCAATGATAAAACTTCATCAGCATCTCCTTTCCCTTACCTCTGGAGCCCTGTCTTCTGCGGAAACATTAGCCGAGCTCTGCGTCTTGTCATTTGGCTGCCTGACAGCCATTGTGAGTGAGCTAAATTGCGAGAAAAAGAACACTTCTCACAATTTCCATTGTTGTCCAATGGAGATATTTACTTGTACAAATATTAAAGGTTCTTTAGAGATGTAAACTGACTTCATCTCATTAGTGGTTTGTGTAAGGTCATCATTTAAAACAACCACCCAGCCTCACTCGAGTAAATTTCCAATTCATTTTCTGAAAGAAAAATGCCATTTCTCCAGGCTGTGTTTTTAACTGCTTGAAATGGTAGACGATGAAAGCAAAAGCCCATGAATATTTCAGAGTAGGAGATGTTCACATTCTCATATTGTTCAACACACATCAGACAATGGGCTATTGTTCTGGGACCCTGCCTGAGAGCCGTGCCACCAGAGGAGACAATGAAACATCAATGCCATCAAAATGGGTCTAAGAAAAGGAATGGTAGCAACTGTGGTTAAATCCTCCTGCATTCCAGTTCTAGGAATTACCTCGAATAAAAAAATCAGGATGAGTGCAAATACTTATCTACAAAGATGTTCATCCTGGTGTTATATATAGTAGCAAAAAAAAAGGGAAAGAAATGAAAAAAAAAAAATATATATATATATATATATATATATCCAAGACTAGGGGATTGGACTGTATGTTCTAGTCCAGTCATGTGACGATCTGGAGTACAGATGGTTAAAACTACACTGTAGAAGAATTCGTAATGACCCGTGAAAATGTCCCTTCTGTGAAAAGGAGCAAAAGGCAATGATAAAGAACCGATACTGAGACATCATCTATGAAAATCTACATTTTCATATCTACGTTTCATATCTATGAACATCTACATTCGCATTGAAAAGGACTAAGAAGAAATGGGTCAAAATGATAACTCGGTAGTGAGATTGTGGGTGATTTTTGTTCTTGTGCTTTACAACGAGAAAAACACCAGTCGTCGAGTATTATGTAACTGCCGGCACCTCGGTGTTGGAAACACCTTGTTTTTCCTTTGCAGGATCAGTTCCTCCTTTCTTCTAGTACAGTCGAGCACACCGCTGGAAGATCCCGTGGATCAGTGCTCCTGCTTTGGGTGTGGACACAGAGAAGTAGAGAGAGCTGGTCTAACGTTGTGCAGGAAGCTTTTTATGTTCCTGGGATTTGGCACCTTGGGATCAGTCCTTCCCACTTCTGGCCTTCAATATTATACCAGCAATATACTCTTGAAGGAGGCCAAACTCTGGAAAATATCTAAGATGGCTTATTCTGAGCCAAACGTGAGTGACCTAGGCCCGTGACACCCATCCCAGAAGGGCCTGAGAGCATTTGTCCACCATGGGTGAATTGCAGCTTGGCTCTATACACCTTAGGAAGACAGGAGGAACTGGAAGAAACCATACCTCAATGCATGTGAGATTCACATTGGCTTGGCCCAGGAAGGCGAGGCTCTCCAAGGTGGGGGGGGTGGGGCTGGGGTTACAAGTTCTCGGTGTATTCCGCGATCTCCTGCCAGGCCGTTAGTAGCAAGAGTCAGGCTCTTATCTGAGGAATTTTGAAAGCAGCTTAGCCATGGTGAGGGAGTCAAGTCTCTTGAGACGTAGATAAAGTCTCACAGGTGACAGACATCAGAGCATGTAGGTGGTAGGTGTTTTTAAAGGTGCCCGGAGTCAGGAGTCCCCAAGAGATGTCTTTACAGGGTCATAGCATGCTTTGATTTCCTTCTTTATCTGTTATAGGATGTTATGCCAGAGTCAAATTGGAAAGCAAGTCTCATTATATAGGGTTACTAAAAAACCCATCTGAAAAATCTTTGTAGGGCGTGACTCCCTAACCCCTTAGCTAGGAAATTGGACAGAAAGAGAGAGAAAAAAAAGTCAGAGTTTAGTCCTCACTCTCCAACTGGCAAATTAAAATATTTTTTGCAAAACCCTCAGGGTGAGTTAGTATGCATGACACAACCACCTCCTACCCCTTCACCTCCTAGAAATCAGTGCATTATAGGAAATGGTCCCTTTTAGGGAGTCCAGGGCTGGGGAGGCATTCCAGGGGCCAGGGATTTCAGCAATTTCCATCTAGCTGCTTTACTCAGTACAATGATTTCTCTTCACAGCCCAAGCTCCAGCCATTCTAGAACATTCCAGCCAGTAGGAAGGCAGAGAGGAAGCGGGGACATGCTCCCAAGGTCACAGGCAACCCTAGTGTTACACCCCACTGTCCAGAACTCGGTCACGTAGTCACTGCAAGGGTAATTGTGGAAACTGAGAAATGCAGTCTTTATTCTATGCGGCTCTGCTAAAGATCAGTGCAAGGAACAAAGAGCTAATGGACCCTAGAAGTCAAGAGACAGCCTCTGCCACCATCACACAGGTGGGCACTGCAGGGAGACATCCTGCAGAGAAGACAAACCAAGGGTGACAATCGCAACATTTTTTTGCATCCACGCAACCCCGAAAGCGTTTCCCAGTGCTCCTGTTTATCTGAAAACCCTCTATTGACCACGGAATTCTGAGACTTGGTCTCTGGGGAAGAAATCAAACAGCTGCAGCAAATACCGCAGCTGGGAATTTAGAATGCTGGAGAAGTTCCAGAACGCCAGCCCGTTGTCCACCAAGTGCCGACCCCACAGAGAATGCACGCCCCAAAATAGAAACTTCGGGAAACTTCGAAGCATTTGATTACCGTCAGCCTTCATGAATAATGCAAGGCTGCGCACCAGGGTTTGATATGAAGCTGAGAGAGGAGAAAGATTCACATGTGCATCTTGGCATAAAAAAAATAAGAAGCTGCATTCACGGAGGGCACGTGGGCACTTAGTGGGGAGAGGTGTGACTACTAAAACAACTGCTGCTGACCTGCTCCTTGGAGACCTCAAAGCGAACACCAGCTGCCTTGCCCGGGAGATCCCTGGCCAGAGGAGGCTGGCCACCCTCTGAGGGGTCCCCGTGTCCAGCCCCGCACGCAGCTGGATGGGACAGCCAGGGCCATGCATGTGCGGTCACAGGACAACCCAAAGGCTCTCTTTTCCCCTGAATATCTCTCTCCCACCTCCTGGTTTCTGGAACAAGATCTTTCTCCCTCCAACACCCTTTTTGTTTGATTAATGAATCATCTTCTGTGAAATGCCGATCTCTGAGAAGGGTTGTATACACAGGTTGTTTCAAAAGGCAGTCCCTTCTATGCTGCCTCCAAAACGTCTTTTACACAGTTTATTATAAAATATTTCAGACTCATAGAAGGTATAAAGAATTTTCCATGGTAAGAAGTTAATATAATAGGTATTCAAGGAGGGACCCCCCAAAAAATTAGAATTATCTTTTGGTGGACAGGATCCTTGTGGTCTAGGCGTCCCCTGCTAGGCAAGTGTTCTAGGAATCCATCGGCATCCATGTCCCAGCTAGCATTGTTAGTGTTATTGGAAGGAACTGCGCTCAGCTTCAGAGCTTTGTTTGTTTTTTTAGATTCTTCGAATGCATTTGCCCATTTCATCATGGGCGATTTACGAGCACACTGCCCACACTGCGCTGAGTGTTCAGCTGTTTGTGACCCAAAACAGCATGACCCCCGTGCTCCTCCCCACTCACATGCTCTCACGCCAAGCAATTTTTTTGTTGTTTCCCTGATGAAAAAACTCAAAGGGTAATGTTTTGCCAAAGTGGAAGAGGAGAAACAAAAAAAGGCAGAAGCACTAAAAGGCATCAAAACTGAAGAGTTCAAAAACTGTTCTGGGCAGTGGAAGAAGCATCTTTATAGGGGTGTTGCATCCAACAGAGAAGACTTTGAAGGTGACTGAATTTTAAACATGTAAAAATAAGCACACAATTTTTTAAATTATTAAATCCCAGTGGTTTTTGGGTCCCCCTCGTAGTTTAGTGACTACCTGTGTATGTATTACCCAGCTTAACAGAGAAAATATTATCCATGGAGGACCCCTTCCCCAACCACAGCCCTTTCCTGCCCCTAGGAATAGCTGCCATCTCGAATATAATGTGTATGGTTCCCAAGCATAGGCTGTTGCAGGATATTTTGGATATGTTGCAACAGCCTATGCTTGGGAACCATACACATTATATGCCCACACACCCCCATACTTCCTGCCGTTCCACTGGTTCAGGCTGCCGCCACTTTTCCCCAAAGCCATCCACTCAGCACACACTGAGCACCAACCCTGGGCCAGGCACAAGATGACAGTCTCCTAGCCATCATTCTTGCCTCCAGGGTCTCCTTCCATCCAATACAATATCCACTCTGCAGTCACAATGTGTTATCCCTGCTCAAGAACGTCATATGGCTTCCAACTGTCTACATGGAAAAGTTCAAGTTCTTCAGCATGGCCTTCAATGCCATGTGAAGACATTGCCAGGGCTCTTCTCAGAGGGTTGGAAGAGTCAGGGCTTAAGGTGAGGTTAGGGCTACCATTAGCTTCTCAGTAAATGGCTTCTGCACACGTGAGGTTCTTGTGGTGTGTCTTCTCGTTTGAGCAGCAGGAATTCAACGGGCCAGTTCAAATCCTCGCTCTGCTTCTTGCTGGACCTTGGGCAAGTTGCTTTTCCTCTTTGAGTCTTCATTTCCTACTAGAGTGGCGACCATCTGTGAAAGAGACTGTTGGCTAATCACCAAAATCCCTCTGCCCTTCTTCTACAGGTCTGAATTGTAGCTGGGACACTGCTGCCCAGTGAGAGACCATAGTTCTCCACCTCCTGATGAGACTCAGACTTGGTTTTACCCTACTACAATCTAACATGTTAGCTGTGACCGTTTCATTGTTGCTGACAGAAGACGTGAGACTCCCGGGTCAGAGACAAAGAGTTTAGTACTCGTGACACACCGAGAAGCATGAGCACAGCATATTTGCATGGGCTTCTCTTGCCCAGGTCTCATGGCCGGTGCTGTGATGGCCCAGATGGATGTCATGCACACAGTGGGTTTGAGTGCTGTGAATGAGAAACACCAAACTCAGAGAGCCAGCACTTTTATAGCAAGCAGTAAGCAAGCCTGCTGCTTGTCCCTGGAGGTGGGTGTGGGGAGTGGAGCGGGGGCAGATTTCATTTCCTAAGGTGACTGTCTGCATAAACATCCCTGAGGACAGGCCGAGGTAGAAGAGCAGTGAGAGCCTGAGTCTTGGCATGCCCATCAAGACATGCCAGAGTGCAAGGGCCCAGGAAGACACTTTTCCAACAGCTTTTAGGTCTCTGCAATTGAAGGCAAGGGGGAAGAGGCTGGCCCTTCAGGGATGACCCTTGGAGACCAGGCCATGCCTCATAAAATCCCTTTCTCCTTCCCATTGGCTGATGGTTAGAATGGCAAAGGTGGGAGAGATTTTGGAAGGCAAGTTGAAAAGGCTGCCATGAGCCTGAGTCCCTGGTGACCGCATGCCGAAGAGTTGTCCATCAACTCAGAACACTCACCTTAAGTTGTCATGTGAGAGAGAAATAAATTTTTTTTTATTCTATAAGCTGCCTCAAGAGGTCACTGGTTATGTGACTCAGTTTACCCTTCCCTGATACTGCATCTGACTCAGAAGGGTTATGAACAGGAAATTCTAGGGGCTAACATCTAGCAGAGCTCACATCAGGCCAGGTTGTTGTTAAACACCTCTGTACCATATTTCACAATAATCTTTCAAGGTAGGCCTCATCATTTTATAACTGGGAATCAAAGAGATTAAGAAATATCCTTAAAGTTCAAGGACTAGACAGTGGCAAGACAGGGACCAATCCAGGACTGACTAATGCCAGGACCATGGCTGTCTTTAGTATGTCATGTGCTTGCCAGGATTTCAGGTAACCTTCTCTCTCTCTCCTCTCTCTCTCTCTGTCTGTCTCCCTCTGTCTCTCTCTCTCCTTCCTGTCTCTCTATGTCTCTTTTCTCCCTCTCCCTTGCTCTCTCTCTCCCCGCCCCCGTCTTCCTCTCTCTCTCTCTCTCTCTCTGAATCCCCCTTCCCCTCTCTCTGTCTTTCTCTCTCTCTGTTTCTCTCCCCCTCCCTCTCTCCCTCCTTTCTTCCTTAATATTGAATTAGGCCAGGCATGGTGGCTCATGCCTGTCATTGAAGTGATTTGGAAGGCTAAGATGGGAGGATCACTTGAACCCACGAGTTTGAGGTTATAGTGAGCTATGATCTCACCATTGTACTCCAGCCTGGGCCACAGAGCAAGACCTTGGCTCAAAAAAATTAAATTTTTTTTTATACCACTTTCATGCAAGATAGCATGTGGTAATGTAAAACATACTCCAGTCAGGAGCTCTGGGTTTGGGTTTCAGCCACTGCAAGTCCTCACTGTGTGTATGTTATAAATCATTTTATCTCTCCAAGCCTGTTTACTTATCAGAATAATAATAGTTGCCTTGTCTAGCTTATATGATAGTCCTAACGTTCATTTAAAATAAATCACACCAAGGGCTGGGTGTGGTGGCTCATGCCTATAATCCCAGCACTTTGGGAAGCCAAGGTGAGAGGATTGCCTGAGTCCACAGGTTCGAGACCAGCCTGGGCAACTTGGTGAGACCTCATCTCTACAATCAATCAAGAAAAATTAGCCGGCCCTGATGGCGCATGCCTGTAGATCCAGCTACTTAGAAGGCTGAGGCAGAAGGATCGCCTGAGTCCAGCAGGTCGAGGCTGCAGTGGCCATGAGCATGTCACTGCACTCCAGCCTGGGCAACTGAGTGAGACTCCAACTCAAAAATAAATAAATAAATAGAAATTTAAAAATCACATGAAATGTCATCACAAATGATAAAACTTCCTCAAAAGCAAGTGTCACTCTCTGCACCTCCATCCCACACGCCAGTAGTCCCTGGGTGGCAGCATCAGCGTCACTGGGAAGAAATGTAGATTCCTAGGCCCCACTCAGACCTGAATTATGAAATCTGGGGGTGAGGTCCAGCAAAATGTGTCTGTCAAGTCCTGCAGGTGATTCTGATACACATTTAGGTTTGGGGGTTTTGGTGTTGTTGGTGTCAGGGTCTCACTCTGTCACCCAGGCTGGAGTGCAGTGCCGTGATCATGACGATCATGGTTCACCACAGCCTTGACCTCCTGGGCTTAGATGATCCTTCCACCTTAACCTCCCGAGTAGCTGGGACTACAGGCATACACCACCATGCCCGGCTAATTTTCTTATTTTTTGTAGAGATGAGGTCTCATCATGTTGCCCAGGCTGGTCTCAAACTCCTGGGCTCAAGCAATCTGCCCGCTTTGGGCTTGCAAGGCTCTGAGATTACAGGCATGAGCCACCACACCCAGCCTGCTCTTAAATTTGAGAACCACTTTCACACATGCTTGTACACGTGTTCACATATGCACACCCATATCAGGGTGAAATCAAGTTAAAGTAATATTACATAATGAGGATGGCGCTTGGGGTGGTGGTGGGCAGGCTAGGAAAGGCTTGTGGGGGGATGAGGTGACAGTGGGGTGAGTGTCACTCAGAGCTTTGGGATTACCAGCAGGAACCACTGTGCCTGGCCCTCTCTCATTTTCTTGACTCTAATTCTCCCTGTTATTTTTACCACTTTGGGGATCTTTTCTTAAGGTGGTCAAATAGCCAGATGCATTTTTTTTAAGTTGGAGTCTCGCTCTGTTGCCCAGACTGGAGTGTAATGGCACACTCATTGCCACCCCAGCTGCAACCTGCTGGGCTCCAGTGATCCTTCTGCCTCAGCCTTCCAAGTAGCCAGAACTACAGGCGAGAGCTATCATGCTTGGCTAAGTTTTGATGTATTGTAGAGATGAGGTCTCACCAAGTTGCCCAGGCTGGACTTGAACCCACGGGCTCAGGTAATCCACTCCCCTCGGCCTCCCACAGTGCTGGGATTACAGGCTGAGCCACCGGGCCTGGCCAGCCAGAAGCATTCTAAGGCCCATGTTCCATCTGTTTGGCCACTCCCGTGTAAGCAGAGTGTCCCTTTTCCCATAATCCCAGCAGAAGTCCCAGAATGATTCTCTTTGATCCCACCTGGGGCATGTGAACACTGCTGGACCAAGAAACATAACTCTGATTGACCAGGCCACGGTCACACGCCCCATCCAGGAGTCCCACAAGTCATCACGCACTGAGAGAGGGGAGATGTGATTGCCTGGAGAAAGCAGGGCTGCTGTTACCAAAGAAAGGGCACACAGACCTGGGCAGGGGAAACAGAGATGCTTACAGAAGGCCTTATGTGCTGACCCCAGGAAGGCTGGGATTGTGTGTCACCAGCTCCTGCCAGGCTCTCACTGTTTCTCCGCATCCTACAGAATTATCTGTGACAGTCATAACTGATCCCAAGGGGAGGGCAGCACCTGGGACACAGTAGCTAAAATCTATATATTTATATATTTATAGGACCATATCTGGCCACGGGCAAGCTCAACGTGGCTATTCCAGTCCCAGGAACCCAGAGTGAAACCTTCAAGTCCAACCCTCACCAGTCCCTGCTTCCTGCTGTGATCCTGTCCAGTTGTCTCACAAAGAGAGGCCTAGAGGTGTTTTTTTGGGTGGGTCTTTTTTGGGCAGATTCACAGCCTATAAAACAGTGCTGTCCAAAAGAACTTTCTAGAACGATGACAACCTTCTGCCTCTGCGCTGTCTAATTTGGTAGCCCCCAACCACACAGCTCCTGAGCACCTGGAATGTGGCTGGCGTCATTGAAGACCTTAATTTTTAATTTTAATTTTTTTTTTTTGAGTAAGAGTCTCACTCTGCTGCCCAGGCTGGAGTGCAGTGGCACACTCATGACTACCCAGCCTCGACCTGCTAGGCTCAGGTGAGCCTTCCACCTCAGCCTCCTGAGTAGCTGGGGCTACTGGTACAAGCCACCATGCCCAGCTAATTTTTTGATTTATTGTAGAGACGAGCTCTCCCCAAGTTGTCCAGGCTGGTCTCAAAGTTCATTTTAATTCTAAAAGCCAGTGGCCAGTGGCTCCTATCCGGGCAGCCCTAGATGTGGCAGGGAAACCAAGAGCACAAGCCCTCCAGCCGGGCAAGCTCAGAGACAGGCTGCAGTTCTGGGCCACTGGCTACCTGCTCTGCTCTCAGTGCCAGAACCCCTGAGTTTTTGCTGGGCCCGCGGCCTCCTGACAAGAGGGTCCATTTTTCCACAAACCTTGCAGCTGCAGGGTAGGGGTAAGGGGCGGTGGGTCATGGGTTAATTTCAGGTTTAAGGGGGTGTGAGGAGAGGTGTTGTGGCCACTTCCAGGTTATTTTCTTAAGGGACAGAACCACTTGTCCTGGATTTTCCTTTCCTTCTCCTAGGCCAGAAGTCAAATGTGGAGTTGAATCAGCCTCAGCCCTCCCAGGAAGACACCCTAGGAGATGATGGGCCATGATGATGGAAAGATTCTGAGTCCCTGAAATGCCCGATGGAGCAAAGAACTGCTCACCTCAGGGCTGCCTATCAGGAGACAAATATAGTATCTCTCTCTTGTACTCTCTTTTTCTTTTCTTTTCTTTTCTTTTTTTTATTTTTGAGTCAGAATCTCACTCTGTTGCCCAGGCTGGAGTGCAGTGGCATGATCACGGATCACAGCAGTCTCGACCGCCTGGGTTCAGGCAATCCTTCCACCTCAGCCTCCCAAGTAGCTGGGACTACAGGCATGCGCCACCCCAGCCAGCTTATTTTTTGTAGAGACGAGGTCTCACTATGTTGCCCAGGCTGGTCTCGAACTCCCTGGCTTAAGTAATCCTCCCACCTTGGCCTCCTAAAGTTCTGGGATTACAGGTGTGAGCTACCACGCCCGACCAATTTCTCTTTTATCTAGCCAGTGTGTCTTGGGGTTTCTTTGTTATAGCAGTTTAACCCATATGCTAACATATCACATACCTGCCAGGAAAGCTTGCTGAGCAATGGACTGGCTGGTTCTCATGGGTTCTCCAACTTGCTATGGTGTGGCCAGTTTCTTCTTGTGTAAAATAAACTGTTTGGATTGAATCTGGGATGCAGGAATAGGGGATCCATCTTGAGCAAAACAGGAAAAATAATAATAAGACTTACAGTCAGTTTTCTGCATCCACAGGTTCCACATTCTCAGGTTCAACCAATGTGGATCAAAAATGTTCAGGAAAAAGAATACAACAATAAAAATAACACAAATTTAAAAATACAGCACTGCAACGATTCCACAGCATTTGCATTAAATGAGGCATCATGAGTAGTCTAGAGATGGTTTAAAGCATACAGAAAGATGTGTGTAGGTCATATGCAAATACTCCACCATGTATACAAGGGACTTGAGAATGACAGACTTTGGTGTCTGCAGGGGTCCCTGAACCCCTTCCCCACAAGGATGGCGAGAGAGGACAGTGCTTCACAGAGCTGTGAAAAGGAGAGGAACTGACTCAGTTGGATACTCTGACCCGGATTGTTTCCGAACTATGTTCGTGGTAGGATTCCCAGAGACCAGAATCCCACACAGGCCCTCTTTGGACACAGGACTGATAAAGCCAGCAAAGGTGCAATTGCCCCCAAATGGGGTTGGGTCTGTGGGGCTGATGGCTCTCAAAAGGCTTCCCCCCAAGGCCCAGCTGAGCATATCGTGCAACACAGCAACTTCCGGTCCGCGCAGAGGCTGGAGTCACAGGGAGAGGAAAGCACACATCTTCTAAAAGAGGAGCTTGAGAAGCCCTGGCATCGCTCGGGACTCCGGAGCCTCCAGATTCAGGGCTTGGGCTCAGAAAACGAGGAGGTGGTGGGAGCAGGTCTGCCGGGGCAACAGACCAGGGGGCTCCTGCCTCTGGTTTGCAGGAGAGGACACCTCGATAGATGGAGTTCTATGAAGCTGGAGGGAAAGGGGCCTTAAGAAAGAAGGGAGGACGCAAAGAAGGACGGCAGGACGGGGGGGGAGGGAAAGAGGGAAGAAGGGAGGGCCTCCTCCAGCACCTGGTGAAAAACAGAATGCTAACAGG
>CAUYQG010156945.1:0-13807 GCA_963574415.1 Tarsius wallacei | reverse complement strand
CCTCTTCAGGTACCTTTTTCTCCCCTTCTACCCCGAGTCTCTGTCCCCAACCCTCAGGCTAGATTCCTCGACAGCCCCAAGTCTGCTGTGCTTTCATCCCCGCTCAGCCTGTCCTCCTTCCAGCAGAGAGGCCCTGGTCCTGCTGGCGCTTCCTCTGGGCCCTGGCAACAAGCCTCTCCTAGTAACAGAGGGCCAAGGAAAGGAGTCCACTTCCCCCATAGCCACCGCCAGGCAGGTGGTCCATCCCTCTAAGGTCACGACTGAGAGCAGTTCCAGGGAGGGGAGCTCCCTGCAGCCGCCCACCCCACTCTGATCCTGCAGACCCCGCCTCAGTGACCCAAGATGGCTAACGAGCAAGCAAACAAAACCCAACATTGACAAGGAAGCATTAAACCAGCCCATCTAAGAGATTCAGTCCAGAAAATCCCCATTAAAATGTTCCGAACCCCATCCTTGCTGGGGAGGGGCAGGGATCCCTGCACCAGACCCCAAAGGGAACTGAGCTCTTCACAAATCCTTCTACATAGGAGCTGCACGAATACGTAGACTGACTTCCACTCGGGCTCATCATAACCGGGCCTGGTTACAGTGGGGCCAGCTTTCCTGGCTGGACTTCGCCCAGCCTGGGGACACCTTTCTTTCCCAGCATCCTTCCCTAGCTCAAGGGGTGAGAACAGGGGGGAACCAGAGGTTGAGACCCAGCAAAGATGTGGCTGTTTCCCAGGGACATATCCCTTCCTCTTCCCAGGTCCAAGTCGCTGGGACCGCAGGGCTCCGGGCTGGGATTTCCCCGCCAGAGCAGGGCAGGCTCGGTTCCTCGAAGGGCGGGGAAGGAGGGAGGGCCGGCACGCCTCGCCACCCCCACTCTCCAGAGAGCCAGAAGCCGCGGCTCCTCGGACCATCCCGGCTGCAGCCCGGGAGGGGAGCGCGGGCGCGGGGAAGGGCCGGGGGCCGCGCCGACCCCATGGCCGCCGACCCCCCTGCGCAGCGGCTGGGCGACCTCGCCGTCTTCACCCGCGAGGACTTCGAGGACCCCTGGCGCCGAGTGGCCAGCGGCGGCTTCGGACAGGTGTTCCAGGCGCGACACAAGCGCTGGAGGACCGAGTACGCCATCAAGTGCGCCCCTGGCCTCCCCCCGGACGCCACCAGGTACCTGCCTGCCCCGCCCCTTTCTTGGAGGGGAACCCGGACGAGCTTGTGGCCCAGTGAGCTTTCGAGGGAGGGGTCGACTGAGGCTGGGGCTTAGGATCGTCCTCTCAGCGTTTCTGAATTCTACCCAGCGGCCTGAGTTTCCCAGGCTCAACCCTATGTGTCTCGTTCCTGAAATCGAGTCGGCACACCTGTTGGTGGAATCAACCGAGGTCAAACGTGCACCGCGCAGGAACTACCCTCCATAGATGCCTTTGTCCCGGCTGGGCATGGTGGTGGCTCTTGCCTGTAATCCCAGCACATTGGGAGGCCAAGTCAGGAGGGTTGTTTAAGCCAGGGGTTCAAGACTAGCCTGGGCAACACAGCGAGACCCCCGCCTCAAAAAATAAATTAGCGAAGAGGCGATTGTCCCCTCTGACCTTCCAGACGTGTATTGCCTCCTTCTTCCCAGCGCCTCCTTCCTACTGAGTGCCTCGGTGGTAATGACTACTGTCCACTGTCCTCTGACTCCCTCCTCCCTACTCCAAACTCTCAAAGCAGGGCTGGACTTCCTGCGAGGCGGTGGCACTTGACTCGGTGATCTGTAGGGAACCACGTTCTCATCATGGCCATCTGGGGTGGCCCTCCCCTGCCAATTCAGGCTGGGGGGGCGGGGGCTTGGGAGATGGAAACAGGTGACCTATTCAGGCCACTGAAGAGTCAGGTCTGGAATTCGTGATCTCTGTTTTTGCTTTTGTCCCCGGCTGTCGTCACCTGCACTACAGCCTCGCTTTGGTGCGCCTCCCTCTTTCTCCTCCTTCCGCTCTCCCACGGTTTCCACTCATCTCTGTCTTCCCATTGGGTGGGGCCCCAGTCCCATTCCCACATATTGGCATGCACTAGCTGTGTGCTCACCCCTTGCAGCCACGGAGGCACTCGGGATGTTAAATCTGAACATGTTACCCGTGTCCTCCTCCCCAGGCTCCCGGGACATCAACCAGAGAGACTGGGGTGGGGTATCTCCTCCTTGGATGCCATTTGTCATGGTCTCTATGGTCACCATGCACACTCTCAAGACACAGCCTCAGACCCCACATATTCAAACCAGTCTTTTCTCCAGTTCCCGGGTCCTCAATCACTTTCTGAAGAGGGGTACAGTGAGCTAACCTGAGGCCCTCAACATCTGCCTGTTGGCTTTGGAGTAGGGTCAGATTATTCTAGGATTTGTCCAAATCACTTATAGCCTTTGGAATAAAGAACAAAAGGAAACAAATGGTGTTGGCAAGACTCCACGGCTAGACATTGATGGAAACTGCCACCACTTTCCCTTCCCAAGTTCTGGGGATTCCCTGGGTGGACATGGCAGGGGAATTGATGGT
Organism: Tarsius wallacei; assembly: GCA_963574415.1. Lineage (NCBI taxonomy): Eukaryota > Metazoa > Chordata > Mammalia > Primates > Tarsiidae > Tarsius > Tarsius wallacei. Next base: position 11,300 of record CAUYQG010156945.1, on the reverse strand, counting down.
AGTGAATGCCTACTCTGTGTGAGTGCCACACTAGGAGCTTCACGTGTGTTACTTCACTGAATCCTTCATTCGTTTATCCATTCATTCATCCACTTGACACATGCATATTTCTCTCCTACTGTGTGTCAGGCTCTGTGCTAGACCCTGGGATGTGATAATGAATGCAACAGGTGTGTCCCTGCTCTCCTGGAGCTTGCAGCCTACTGGGAGAAACACATTTACAGCAATCAAATGCAAACATGCTACTGTGAGAAGTGCAGAGAAGGAGAGATGTATGGTTCTATGTGACCTTACAGAGAGTTTACGACCAGAAAGGGTTTCCCCGAGGAAGTTACACTAGAGCTGACATGTGAGGAATGAATGAGTTAAGTAGGTGAGGAACATTTCCCAGAAACAGGCAACAGAGTGCGCAAAGGGCCTGTGGCAGGAGTTAAGTACAAAAAAAAAAAAAAACAGAAGAAAGGCCATCGCGGCTGGAATTGAGAGAGTGACGGAGCAGTAAAAAGCCACTGAGGGTTGACAACCAGGTATGGGTGGTAGCAGTGGGAACAGTCAATCAGATCTGCAGTGCAGAGAATGGACTGGAAGGTGTAGGGTGGATGCTGGTTCAGTTGGGAGACTTGTTTTCATCCAGACAAGCGGTGACTGGGGTCTAGACCAAAGTGGTGGTGGTGGAGTTAGAGAGAAAGGAATGGATTCAGCCATACTTAGGAGGGAACAATTCACCCACCTTGATGCTGGATTGGCTAGGGGGTCACAAAGAGAAAGAGGAGTGTCAAGGCTAAGTCCATGTCTGGCTTGCCTGAAGGAGTGGAGGGTCTATTCGAATGTCCATTCCATGTGTCTGTTTTGTTCACGGCTCCGTCTCCAGTGCCTAACACAAGGTTATTGTTCAGTACACATTTGTTGAATGGTGGTATTGGCCATTAATACAAGGAACACGAAAGAAGATCCAGGTCTGGAGAGGAAGATCATTCATTCGTTTTTGTACGTGTTGAGATCAAGTGTCTCTAAGCAGCCAACAAGAGTTATCAAGTGAACTCCAGAGTAAAGGTTGGATCTAACATCATTAAAACCTGTGAGTCATTTGTTGCAGATGGTGGTTGAAGCCAGGGCATGGATGAGATTCATTCATTCTAAGCACTGAGTGAACAAAACAAAGCCCCAGCCCTCAGGATGCTTATAACCTAATGGAGAAAGACATAAAATAAATAAATGATAAAATGTTTAGCTATAGCATTTATGACCACCCAACATTTTCTTGATTAAAATATGTAAAATATCATCTGATTTTCCAAGAAAAGGCTTGGCCTAAAAATAATAATGTGTGGGCCATCTGTGTATGGGGCGGTGGGGGGGAGAATTGTCAGAGTAGGGTGGGGTTGTTATTTTATATAGACTTGTCTGTGAAATCCTTACTACTCAGTAAGGATTTGAAGTGAATGAAGGAGGAATCCATGCAGCTCTATGAGGGATTAGTGTTCTAGGCAGAGGGAACAGCAGGTGCAAAGGTCCTGAGATGAGATACACTGAGCAGAGTGGAGAAACAGCAAGAGGTCCGTGTGATAGGAGCACAGTGAGGAAGGAGTGATTAGTAAGAGATGAAGTCAACACACTCTGTCTGGGGGTGGGGATGGACCTTGTAGGACTTTTTCAGCCATGTAAGAACCTTGGTGTTTTCTGTGAATGACAAGAGTCGTTGGAGGGTCCTGGTCAGGGCAGCGACATGCTCTGACTTGGACTTTAAAAGTATCTCTCTGGCTTCTGCATAGAGAATAGATTTTGGCGGGGAAGAGGAATCAGTGGAGAGGCCAGTGAGGAGACTTGAGCAAGATGCAAATGGGCAGAGGTGGTGAGACGCAGTCAGCTTCCTGCTCTTTAGTGTTTTGAAGGTACAACTGGCAGGATTTGCTGATGGACTGGTGGTGGGGAGTGAGAAGAAGAAAAGAGGCAAAGGTGACACCAAGGTCCCCGTCTGAGGTGGGTGGAGGCTCCATTCACTGAAATGAGGAAGGCTGAGGGAGGAGCAGGTTTTTAGGAGAGATTCGGACACATTTAGTGTTGAGTATCCAATCAGAAATGTTGAGATTGACTGGAGAAAGAGTAGAGGAGGAGGAGAGAGGGGCGAGGACCCAGCCTGCAGTCAAGTAACACAATATGAGCTTGCAAAGGCAACGGAGAAGAAGTGACCAGAAGGAGAGGAAGAAATCCAGGCGCATGTTGACACATCGCCGACGTACAGAAGTCAGAGATCTGAACTGTGAACCGCGGACTGGAAATTGTTCATTGGTTATAGCAACATGGAGGTCGTTGGCGGCCTTGGCAACAGCTGGGCAGTGAAGTGCGGACCCCAGAAACTCGACGCAGCTGGAGGGAGATGAGGAAGAGGAGACAGTCGTTTACACTCTCAAGAAGTCTGAGTGTGATACGGGTTGTGCAAGGCAGCCACTATTATTCGATGTATACCACTGTATCAATAATATACATTATTATTGATACTTTAGAAACCGAGGTCCAGAGAACTCATTTGCCCAAGGTCAGGCAGTTAACAAGTGGCAAAACTGGGATTTGAAATCAGGGCGTTGAGACCCCAGATCTCATGCTGTTCCGATGCCAGGGAGAGCGGGCGGCTTTTCCTGGAGGTCAAGGCTCTCTGGTTGGCTTCCCAGAGAGGTCCTGTGAGCACATTTCCTCCAGCTGCCCCTGACTGCAGCACCAGCACCATTTTGCAAATACTGTGCCTTCAAAAATGTCATTTCTCCTGAATCCCCATCTCCGTGATCCCTAAGCAATCTATAACAATTTGCATATTTACTGTTCTCTGGGCCCATACGGTGAAATGAGCCAGAGGGTTTGCAAACGGTTCTTTTGTAAGGCCTTTCTTGCGTCTTGACTTCTGTTTCGTTCAACAAAGACGTATTGTGCGGGGCATGGCGAGGTGCTGAGGGGGCGGCGGGCACAAGGATGAATGACTGCAGATCATCCATGAAATGGAACACTGTGCAGCCACTGTAGCCTGTGACAGTGTGAAAAGTGCCTGTGCTCCACGTACTCTGTGACCCAAAGAGAAAGAGAAGAAAGCGAAAGGGAGGGAGAAAAAAAAGAGACACCTTGAACACGTATCCTAAAAGAATATACCAAAATACCAACCGAGGCCCACTTTGGAAGGTTGGATTACCAGTGATTTCTTTTTCTTTTTTTATAGCTCTCTGTAGTTTCTAGATTTTCTACAAGGTCCGTGTGTTCTTTTCACGATTAAAACAGCAATAAACGATATTTTAAGACAGAAGCATGAGACATAATTATGGGTCCTCCAGGGGCTTGAAATCTACTGGGGGAGACAACCATTGAGACAAATAGCTGGGATATACGGCAAATTGTGATGTGGGATTTTCTGTGGCCACCTCTGTAGAATGGACTGGTGTCTGAGCCTGCGACTCCTTGGCGTCCTGGCTTGGGGCTGCTGACCACCTGAACTTTCATCGGAGCTGTCTGCTGGGCATCATTTCATGTCTCTCCTTCCTTCTCCTCTAGCTTGCAAGCTCCTAAGGCTCCTCTGGGTCCCCACAGCCCGCATCATTGATGAGTCACCCTCTTCCACCTCTTGCTCCCCCTCTCCATAGCTTGGATGTGAACTGCCTCATTGAAGAAGCGGCCAAAATGGAGAAGATCAAGTTTCAGCACATTGTGTCCATCTACGGGGTGTGCAGGCAGCCCCTGGGCATTGTGATGGAGTTCATGGCCAACGGCTCCCTGGAGAAGATGCTGCCCACCCACAGCCTCTCCTGGCAGCTCAAGTTCCGCATTATCCACGAGACCAGCTTAGCCATGAACTTCCTGCACAGCATTAAGCCGCCTCTGCTCCACCTGGACCTCAAGCCAGGCAACATCCTCCTGGATGGCAACATGCATGTCAAGGTGAGGGACCTGGTCGATCCCTTTATCCCATTTCTCCTCCAGGTGAGGAGAAATGACTGACGGACCGGCCTGTCGACAATTTTAATGGACCAACTTCTGAAGGCCGGGATCACACCTAAACAGATGGCTACGTAGCAAAATTTGGTACATAAGGTTGGGTATGAGGATGCCCATATTAGCCCTATTTGAGCCTCAATTTCCCATTTCTAAAATGGGTAGAATAATTGCTATCCCTCCCATTTTTGGCTTTGGGTGGGGATGTATGTAAATGAGATGATCCCTAGGATAGGTCACAATGGCCATTTGTCTCAGTTCCTAAAACATGCCATTCTCTTTTCTGCTCCGGGATCTTTACACATTCTATTTCCCTGCTTCCCTCTATTTATCTTGCAAAGGTCTACTCATCTTTCATCTCTTGGCTTAAAGATCACCTCCTCAGAGAGGTCTTCCTGATCCATCCCAAAGGTCCCCTGTTGTATGCCTCCATTATGCCTCCGTTTCATCATACGGCTACCCCCAATTGTAAATATGCAATGGTTTGTAGAACTTGTTCATTAATGACTGTATCCTCAGCTTGAATAAGCATTTGTGAGGGCACGGAATGTTGGGGCTGTCTCATTTTTCTTACGTGCTGCCTGATCCTCAGACCACAACCCATTGGCTCTCAATGAATGACTACTTGGCAAGTGAATGACTCAATGGACGGAAGCAGAGGGGGTCAATGTACACGGTACATTTATCAGTGTTTTAGGGCCTGTGGAGGTGGGGTGAACAACTCACTGAAGATGCCAGCTTCATCCATAGTCTCGGCAGCACCTACCAAGTACTGACTACGTGCCAGGCACTAAGTGCTTTCTGCATGTCACCTCCTTTAGTTCTCATAATAGCATTATGAGTTAAGAACTCAGAGTATTTCCATTTTACAGATGAGGAGACTGAGGCTCTGAGGAGATAAGTCACTTGTCCAAGATCACGCAGGTAGTCGGTGGTAGAGCTGGGAGACAGTATTGAAGATCACTGCACTATCCTGGAACGGGTAGAGAGCAGGACGGGTGAGAAAGCAAGGCCGTTTATGGGATGCAAGACTGTTGCAACCCTATGCCTTGCCCCTGGCTTTCTCCCAGATTTCAGACTTCGGCCTGTCCAAGTGGATGGAACAGTCCACCCGGATGCAGTACATCGAGAGGTCGGCTCTGCGGGGCACGCTCAGCTATATCCCCCCTGAGATGTTCCTGGAGAGTAACAAGGCCCCAGGGCCCAAATATGACGTGTACAGGTGAGAGGGAGGCGGGGCTCCATGCCATACCTCCAGGAGGCAGTTGGATGCCAACACCCTGCCTGGCCCCTGTGGTCCAACGGGCAGGGCAGGGATGAGGTCCAGCCTCTCCCTGCCCAGATGGGAGGAGGAGGGCTAGGGAGGACTCTGGCTGGAGAGGCCTGCCTGGGATTGTGTGCTCCCTAGGGCCCCCTGACTGGGGTGATGGCGAATGTCCCATGTCGCTCAGGGAGTGTTTTCCCCCATCCACAGCTTCGGGATTGTCATCTGGGAGCTCCTCACTCAGAAGAAACCGTATTCAGGTAGCAGGCAGCTGTGGCTCTTATGGGGCACAGGGTGGGCCCCCGGATGGTCCTGGAAGGGGCCGTGGGAGGGCTGGGATTACCAGATGGGGTCCTGGAAGTGGCCATGGGAGGGCTAGGGTTATTGGTGTGGGGTCCTGGAAGTGGCCGTGGGAGGGCTGGGGTCCTGGAGGGGGCATGGAAGGCCTGGGGTTACCAGATGAGGTCCTGGAAGGTGCCGTGGGAGGTCTAGGGTTAGAGAAGGAACATGTGTGGCAGGTGTACAGGGACCACATTCTCTCCAGGGGTTCCTAGTCTCACCCTCCTTCCTCCCAGACTCTATATTCTATTTTTTTTTTCTATTTTGTCTTAAGAAAGTTGTTGAGGCTAGTCAAATGAAGCAGTGGGAATGGAGAAGGAACAAAGATATCTGTAACAGGTTGTAGTCAATTAATTGTCAACACCACTGCCCTCAGATCAGCCATAGCCCTTATATTCTAGAGCTCACATCACAGTAAAAGGAAAGACGAAGTCAGCCAAGCCCCAGCCCGTGCTTTTTGGCTCCACCTGACCCCCCTATTCCCTCCCCTGCCCTCTCCCACACACCCTCCACCCATGCCACCTAGATGCCAGGTAAATAGACTGGCAGGACACGTGGGTAACCTTGAGATGTTGAAAGTCAGAACCTTCCTACCTAGGCCTTGTCCATCAGTCCTGCCACCTTCAGATGGCACCTGCCAGCAAGGTGGAGTCTTGTCCAGTTCTGAGGTTGGAGAAGGCCTAGGGGGACTTGGCTGCTCAAATTGAAAACTCGGGTTGGTCAAAAATCTACCTGTTGATTCACCAAGCATTTGTGGAGCCCCTGCTGCAAACATAACTTCTTGGGACCCTCAGAGCCCCTGCCCTCCTACCCGGCCCCCTTGCCCTGCCTCCCAGCACCTGCACAGCCTGGATCTCCCCTCGCAGGGTTCAACATGATGACCATTATCATCCGAGTAGCCACGGGCATGCGGCCCTCCCTGCAGTGTATCTCCGACAAGTGGCCAGGCGAGGCCCAGCAGGTGGTGGCCCTGATGAGGCGCTGCTGGGACCAAGACCCCAAGAGGAGGCCGTGCTTTCTAGGTGCTTATCCAGCCTCACCTGCCCAGGGACTGGGACATGGGCGGGGCCAGGAGGAGAGATATTTGGGCCCAAGCCACTCCTGGGAGCTATGCGGAGAGACACCTGCAGCACTAGGGCTAGAAGGACTTTTTAAGGTGGAGTCTGCATCACAGGGCTGGGAGGATGGTATTGGGAGCCAGGAGCAGATGAGGACAGGGGTCTATATGTTCATGTGTGTCCCTGTGGTAGGTAGAGTAGAAAGCCCCCAGCCAGACATGGTAGCTCATGCCTGTAATCCCATCACTTTGGGAGGCTGAGGCGAGAGAATTGCTGGCACCCAGGAATCTGAGAAAATCCTGGTTGCCAGAAGGCAGACGCCATAGCATCTAGGCCTGGTCCTGCCACTGAGCTCTCCAGCCAGGCCCTGGTTCTTTCAGGGCTACAGTGTCCTCATTTGTAAAAAGTTTCCAGACCATGAGATCACAGGCCTGGAATGAACCGTGAGGTTATCCAGTCCTCTGGGACTATGATAAAGCAGTCATGTGAGTAAGTGTGAGCATCTTAGAGACCACCTGGCCCTGCCCCCTGGTTCCATGGAAAAGGACTCTGATAACCGGAAGCGTCAGGGACTTGCAGAGGTACCCCTCTGGGACCCAAGTTTCCTGCCTCCTGTGGATGTTTGTGGATGCGTGTGGAACCAGGAATGCATGTGTGGGGTGGCGGGGGCGGGGGAGCAGGTTACAGGCAATGTTTGAGTATCTAAAACAGGAGAGGGTCAGTGGGCCAGCCTGTGGCTTCCTTTTCTCTTTCTCTCTCCCTCATGGAGCAGACATCACAGTGGAGACAGACATGCTGTTGTCTCTGCTGCAGAGTCCTGTGGCAGACCCAGAGAGTGAGACGCTGGCCAGGAAGGTGTCCTGCAAGCCATCCCTGCACCGGCCCTGGGAGGTGAGTGCATGGGCTGGGCAGGCCTGGCTGTCATGTTGTCCTGGAGCCTGCTGTGTAGACTGCAGTGGTCTCTGGCAGGACACTGAGTATTCATGCACGGCCTGTTTCCTTCCCAAGGCTGCCTGCCTGGCTGAGGGAGAATGTGGGGGACTGAAAGCCAACCCACACTCTGCTCACCAAGCCAGCCTGCCCAGCTCAGGCTTCCTCCACCCAGAGGGTGATGCCTTTTCCTAATTTGCATGAAAGTGCCTTAAGGGCTAGGGGTGGCCTAGCTCAGAGCCCCTGGGAAAGACATGCCTTCTCTTGTATGTGTGGGATCAAGAAGAGCCCTGTCCTGCATGGGGACGCCTTGGCTATCGCAAGCGTTCATGCTGTAGGCGTCAATAGCATCCTTTTCCTGTACCTACTCTAACATGGAAACCAGCCATGGGTTAGCGTGGGGCTCCAGGCCGAACCCACAGATCCGCCCTGTGGTCCACATGGCACAAAGGGGAAGGCGAGGCCCTGGGCCTCTTCTTTCTGGAGGGTCTCTCCTGCTCAGCACGTTCCTCTAGAAACACTGGGGGTAGCAATGGCAAAGGAGGCGGGTCTCCCGGGACAGGGTAGGAAGTGAGTCCTAACAGGTGCCTGGGAGCAGTGGAGGAAGGGACGGAGGAGAGCATGGCACACACCGGAATTGCCCCACTGACCTGCCCTGGTTCTGTTTCCCCAGGTCAGTGAGGAAGTCAGCCAGGAGCTAACAGACAATGGTGAGCACAGGGGTCACTGGTGAGACTGGAGAACTCAGCAGAGGAGAAGGTAGAATCAACACACCCAGGAGTTTTGGGGCCCTTTCCTAGCACCCAGCCATGTGTTCCAGAAATGCACATGCCCCCAGGGGGCCTGACTCTGCCTCCCCTCCAGGTCTGTGTCTTTGCACCACCTGGTTCCCCCTTCCTGACCTAAGAGGTTCTCAAGGTTGGCTGCACCCTGGAATCATTTAGGAGACTTTTTTTTTAATACCTGGAGCTCATCCTAGACTAATTAAATCAGAACCCATAGGGACTGGCCTGGGCAATAATCATTGCTGTTGTTTTTAATACTAATACTCCACTGGGCAGAATAGGAGGAAGTGAATCCTTAAGACCTCAGGGGGAATTTTTAGATCATCGAGCTCCAACCACTTGTATTTACCCCATCTCATCCCAGGCCCTCCTCTAAAAGCGCTCACCTACAGAGTCTGTCCTCATGGTGGTGGAATGAGTTCAGCATTGCTAGGCTCCCTTTGCTGATCCAGGAGCTCAAAGAGGCAGAGAATTGGCTAAGGTCAAGGACGCAGGAACAGGATTTGCACCCAGACCTCCTGAGTCCATGCTCAGGATATGCAGGACTCAGCTCCCTAGCCTCTGGAGCTGAACTGGAGTCCTGACAGTCGTAACTGTGTAGAGAGCCATGCTATCAGGAAAGGCACTGCCCTTACCCTCTACTCTGCTCCAGGAGGCAGGGGGATGGCTGAGATGACCTTCAGACAGGCCACGGGTCTTTTTTTTTCCAACCCCACCTTCCTCCCAGCAGACTCCGGAGGGTACTCAAAGAGGGTCCTGCAGCTCTCCGACAGCGAGAGCTCCGTCCCGAGCGATCAGGAGCTGTGCGTCTACGAGAACAAAGTCACTCCCCTGCACTTCTTGGTGGCCCAGGGCAGCATGGAGCAGGTGAGGCTGCTGCTGGCCCACGAGGTGGACGTGGACTGCCAGACGGCCTCTGGCTACACGGCCCTCCTCATAGCTGCCCAGGACCAGCAGCCTGACCTCTGTGCCCTGCTTTTGGCTCACGGCGCTGATGCCAACCTGGCAGACGAGGACGGCTGGGCGCCGCTGCACTTTGCAGCCCAGAATGGGGACGACCGCACCGCGCGCCTGCTCTTGGACCACGGGGCCCATGTGGACACCCAGGAGCACGCGGGCTGGACCCCGCTTCACCTGGCTGCACAGAACAACTTTGAGAATGTGGCTCGGCTTCTGGTCTCCCGTCAAGCGGACCCCAACGTGCGCGAGGCCGAGGGCAAGACCTCCCTCCATGTGGCCGCCTACTTTGGCCATATCAGCCTAGTCAAGCTACTGACAGGCCAGGGGGCTGAGTTGGACGCTCAGCAGAGAAACCTGAGGACACCGCTGCACCTGGCGGCAGAGCGGGGCAAAGTGAGGGCCGTCCAACACCTGCTGAAGAGCGGGGCGGCTCCTGATGCCCTTGACCAGAGTGGTTACGGCCCACTGCACACCGCGGCTGCCAGGGGCAAGTACCTTATCTGCAAGATGCTACTCAGGTATGGAGCCAGCCTCGAGCTGCCCACCCAGCAGGGCTGGACACCCCTACATCTAGCAGCCTACAAGGGCCACCTGGAGATCATCCACCTGCTGACCGAGAGCCATGCAGACTTGGATGCTCTCGGGGGCATGGGCTGGACCCCCTTGCACCTCGCTGCCCGCCACAGAGAGGAGGAGGTGGTGTCGGTGCTGCTGCGGTGTGGGGCTGACCCCAATGTGGCCGAGCAGTCAGGCTGGACACCCCTCCACCTGGCAGTTCAAAGGGGCGCCTTCCTGAGTGTCATCAGCCTCCTGGAGCACCATGCAGATGTCTGCACCTGCAACAAGGTGGGCTGGACACCCGCCCACCTGGCTGCCCTCAAGGGCAACATGGCCATCCTCAAAGTGCTGGTCAAAGCTGGTGCCCAACTGGATGTCCAAGATGGGGTGGGCTGCACGCCCCGGCAGCTGGCCCTCCATAGCCAGAAGCAGGGCATGCTGGCCTTCCTAGAGGGCAAGGAGCCCTCACTGGCCATTCTGGGTGGTGCTGAGCCGGAAGCCCAGACGGAAGTTTAGACAGCTTGGTGTCTCCTCTTCTGGAGAGAGGAGGAATTGGTGGGCATGAAACCGGGCCTCTTCCCCATCTGCTCTCCCACTTCTTTCTCCTTGAGAGGAGACAGGAAACTGGTCTTCTGCGTGTTGGGAGAATGGGAATAAGTGCCACTGGGCTGCAGCTGGGGAAGGGGCCCCTGGCTTGGCCCCTTAGCACTTTCTCCAGGTCATCTCCAGCCGACCCTAGGCCTCCTCCCCCTCCTTTATGGGAACCCAAGCCCACAAGGTGTGTTCCCTCTCCAGTCCCAAGACTCCTGCCACCTCTAGCTACATGCTTCCGAGTCCACAGAGCCCTTGCTGCCTGAGAAACCCCCTCTGAGATCACAGGGAGGCATGGCGGTGAGGGAAGTGGATTCCTCCCAGCTCCTGTCTTGTGTTTGTGGCCTCCTACCTCAGGCTGGGGCAGAAGAGCCGGTCACACCTGCTCTGCTCAAGGGCTAGGAGCTAAAAATTCAGAAGAAATTTCTGCTATTTAAAATCCCAGCCAGTCTCCTGTTGGCACACTGAACACACCTTCCTGATGACCCTGGTTGTAATGCCTGGTTCTCCCTCACAGTCTCTTGGGAGGGAAGAAAGGGTGCACTCCAACTGTGGATGAATGATCCCTTGTGGAAACAAGGTCCCTGGTCCTCAGTTCTCCTGTCTTTGTGTCCAGTTACATGGCCAGGTTTCAAATCCAGAAGTCAATAAAGCTGTGGATCTGAGTGTCTCCTTTAGAGACAGATTGACCTATGGAACCAGGTTATGTATCAGGGCCAGTAGTGTTAGTGTGGTGTGCATGTGCATGTATGTGTGATTTGTCCAGTGTGTGTGTGTGCAAAATCCATGCACATAAATTCACATGGGGTGGGGGAGGTGGTACAGCTGAGGGACGGTGAGGAG
>CAUYQG010156938.1:0-12063 GCA_963574415.1 Tarsius wallacei | reverse complement strand
ACCTGCTGGGCTCCGGCGATCCTTCCGCCTCAGCCTTCCAAGTAGCTGGAACTACAGGCGCGCGCTACCATGCCCGGCTAATTTTTTGATTTTATTGTAGAGATGAGGTCTTGCTTGCCCAGGCGGGTCTCGAACCCGCGGGCTCAGGCAATCTACTCACCTCAGCCTCCCAAAGGCGCGGGATTACAGGCTGAGCCACCGAGCCCGGCTCTGGCTGGTAAATATCTTAAAAGGTGTTAGACTCTTCCTGGGGAAGAGAGTCTCTACAGACACAAATTTCCCCAAGAGGTAGCTTTGCAGGGTCATTTCAAAATATGGCAAAGTGATGCCGGCCGGGGTGCTATGTGCCACTTCATTGGTTCTTTGACTCCACCATAGAAAAGTACTTCAGTTGCAGAGAGAGAGTTTTAAATTGCAGTTTATTAGAGAGACGAAAAGAAAATGACACATTCCAGAGAGAACGCAGGTGGTCTTAAGGGAAAAGGCATGCCCTTGCTGTTAGCAGACAGCTTTACATATTGTCCAAAATTATGATTAAGCAACTTATTTAAAAGCTAAGCTTTGATCACAAGTTTCTATTCCTACTGTTTTACTTGTGTCACAGGGAAATTTTGAGAGAATAGGAAAAGTTGCGGTTTAAGTTTTCTCTTAGAGCACCGTGCCTCAGTGTCTCCAGTAACTACCTATTGTCCTGTGTGTGGTCAGTAGCCAGCCACTCCATATTCTAAGGTCAGGTCTGGGTTTCAGTCAGTGTATGGTTGTTTAAAGAGTTATATCCTAGTAAGACAGTGTCCAGATGCCAGACCATTTGGCTTCCTAATTATCTAAGCCTGCTTGTAAGAAACTCATTATCTATATCTAAGCTATGCTAGCTGTCTTGCCACAAAAGAAACATATTTGGGGGATGATATTTTTATTTCCTTTAGGCCCTGCTATCTGTCATGTGATACTATACCTATTTTTCAGTCTTATGATCTCTATTTTTTTCTTTTTGAGTAGGAGTCTCACTTTGTCGCGTAAGCTATAGTGCAGTGGTATCCTCATGGTCAGGACAGCCTCGACCTGCTGGGCTCAGGCCATTCTTCTGCCTCATCCTTTCAAGTAGCTGGAACTACAGGTGCATGCCATCATGCTCAGCTAATTTTTTTGACTTATTGTAGAGATGAGGTCTTGCCAAGTTGCCCAGGCTGGTCTTGAATTCCTGGACTCAAGTAATCCTCCTGCCTTGGCCTCTCAAAGTGTTAGGATTACAGGCATGAGCCCAGCCCAGCAAACTGTTTTTAACACGCTGTCTAGGAGATTGAGACCCACTGATCCAGGATAGAGATCTTTTTGGGTTGCCTTCCCTCTGTGGGTCTATTGCGAACACAAGCTTTTGAAACACTATTTCCTCCTCTTGCACCTTTAGGCCTTGGTATAGTAATGGTTTCCCACCAGTGCGAGACCCCAAGTATCTCATCATCCTGTGTTGGTTCCTTAATTTTGATCCTACCTCTTAAATTGCTCTTTTACTAAAATGTTTCTGGTTAAATGTTTTTGAGTGTGTGTGATATTGTGAAATATATATTTGGTTTTCTTCTTCCTTTTCTAACATATAGCTCCTAAAATCCTTGGAATTTTGTGAGAGATAAGACTGTCTTTCATATGCAAATGAGATACTGGTGGCTGTGGGCCCCTAGACAGCCTCAGAATGGGAGCTGGTTGCCCATGGAAACCAACTAGGTGATTGAAGAGTTGGAACTTTCAGTCTTACACACCCACCTCCACCCTGGGGAGAGGAAAAGAGTTGAAGGTTGAGTTGAGAAACCCATGTCAAATGAAGTAATCAATCATGTAATAAAGCATCCATAAAACCCCAAAAGGACTGAGTTGGAGGGGCTTCCAGACACCTGAAAACATGGAGGTCTTGGAGGGTGCCCAGAGAGAGCAAGGAAGCTCCACACCCCTTCTTCCATTTGGCTGTTCATCTCTATTCTTTGTAAAATCTTCTAAAATATATGGGTAAATTTTGGTGTTTCTCTGAGTTCTGTGAGTGGTTCTAACAAATTAATTGAATCCCAGGAGGTGGTTGTGGAAACCCCTATTTGTAGCTGGCCAATCAGAAGCACAGGCCAGTCTGTTCTTATGATAACATCTGAAGTGAGGGGCTCAGTACTGTGGAACTGAACACTCAACCTTTGGGGTCTGATGCTATCTCCAGGTGGATAGTGTCAGAATTGAACTGAATTAGTGGATGCCCATCTGGCAACCACTGGACAATCATCTGCCAGGTAAATCTCTCCGTACTTTTTGATGACCAGGGGTCACAGAAGAATTGAGTGTGACAGGGTTTGTAGGGGGATGGGAGAGGAGGTTGTAGTTAAAACAACTCATCCTGTAAACCTCCCAAACGGAGCACAGAGTTGCAATGGTCCAAAAAGCTAACACTCTGCTCTAACAGCGTCCTGTTATTAATTGCCTTACTGCCAATATCTGCTTTCCTGAGACCACATCCCAAAGCTATGTGACTGATAACTACCTGGTACTGACCGTTAATGTTTGCTTTCGTAAGGTTGCATTTCAGAGACAAGTGATTAACAACACCCTCATAGTGACTGATTTAGTGTGGACATCTGCACTTCAAGGCTGTGGGACCAGCAGCCCCCAACAGTGCCGACACCTGCATCTCAAGGTCAGATGACTGACAGCTCAAACTCCCAAACTGCTTCTTAGAGCCCAATAAGCCTTGACTGGGGTTTTATAAGGGGCCTGCAAGAGAACAAAGCTGCTGGTTCTTCTTTAGGGCCAGCCTTTCTTTCCTTTCTTTCTAATACATTTTCTTTAATCACTCGGCTCGTCCTCTCTCCTCACTTGCCTTACAGAGTGGTGAGTAGAAAGTAGAGAGCAGGAAAAACGTTTGTTTTTTTCCTTTATCTTGAAATTGCCAGGATCCTTGCTGATACAGTAAATGGTACCAGAAGAGATCCCAGGAAACAGATTCCCAAAATGGGATCCTAGGATTGGGTTGCTCATATATTTGATGAGGGCATGGATAGTCTCCTTGCTTGGGGAAAAAGGACACAAGTAATCTGGAGCATGCAGAAGCATCACTATCACTTAGACTGCTACCAGTGGGGCATGAAATGTTGGAAGGGAAGACAATAGGAGATAAAGTACCTGAGGCATTTAGTTTCAATGGCTACATAGTGATTGCAAATGGTAATTACATATATTGTGGAGTGGGCTGCCTGTTTGTGCTAGCAAAGTTATACTGAAAAAGATAAGACCATGCGCTTATAACTCAAGGCATGGGTGAAAATGTAGATAATCTCTATGGAAGTCTTAAGAAATGTTTATTTTATGTGGATACATGGCAGAGAAGCTGAGGATCAAACCCAAGACCTGATTATATGAATTGTAGAGTTGCAACAACAGGTAATTGTATAACCCTATTATATCTCCTATCCTAGAATAAGGGCACTATTGGGAAGAAGTGGTACTTAGACTTGGGATGAGGACATTTGGCAGAGATGAACAAAGCTGAACACTTTGGACCTACAAAGTCCCCTGAATCTTCTTGACTGACGGAAGATCACTCTTCCTTCCCCTGTAAATCATGAGCGATGCAGCCTTCCCTTCCATTAAAAAACATTTTTGATAACTTCTTGGCAAAGAGCATGCCTTTTCTTCTCAGATCCTATCCTGACTACCCCTCATAGTTTCCAGGCCCGTAGCGAGAGTTTCATTCTAACCTTGCCTAGACAGGAAAGCACAAGATGTACTTCAAGAGCAAGAGCATATCATGCCGAGCGAGCTGCAGGAACTTGTCAGTTTGTATTGGGAGGATCCCGGGACCAAATGAGGACAAAATTATTGGAATGGGTGCACTCATGCAGCACTTGGGTATCTTTGTATTAGCTGAGCACGTGGGAGTAGTGTTAGTATATTCTGTTAGGTTGGTTACTGGAAGCCTGGATTTGACAGTGGCCTGTGGTCAGTGAGGTTGAGAAGCTAGAACCTCACTGGCCTATTGTAGAACACTGCTGCTCAAACTTTAATGGGTGTATAATTCACTTGGGGGAGTCCTTTTTTTTTTTTTTTTTTAGTTGGGGTTTTACTCTGTCACCCAGGCTGGAAGCAGTGGCATGATCGCCTCTCACTGCAGCCTCCAACTCCTGGGCTCAAGTGATCCTCCTGCATTAACCTCCAGAGTAGTTGGGACTATAGGTGTGCATACCACCCCTGGCTAAGTTTCCTTATTTTTTTTATTTTTCATACAGACAAGATCTCACTATGTTGCCCACGCTGGTCCTGAATTCCTGGGCTCAGGTGATCCTCCCGCCTTAGCCTCCCAAAGTGCTGGGATTATAGGTGTGAGCTGTTGAGCCTGACCTTCACAAACTTTTAAATGATGCTGCTGCTGCTGCTCCTTGGATTATACTTTGAGTAGCAAAGTAGAGGAAGGAGTGGGAAGGTTAGAGAGATGGAAATATTGGTGTGCACCTATGATGTACACCTCTAGAAGGGCCTAGAAAGATACTTTCTTCTCCAAGGCAATAAGAACACATTGCTCCTTTGAAAAGCACTGGATGGCTTCTTTAATAGGCTAGAGATAAGACTGGGAGGTGCTCTCCTGGAACTAGGTAGCCTTATTTCAAGAGGAATAATGAAACTCTTGAGTGGTAGAGGATAAGTGTTGGCACCTAATCATGAATAATAAGGTGAATGAAATTACTGTATAAGCTACAAGTTTGAGTGGTAACCAATGTGCTTTGCCCACAGGGATATGTGGTGGTAGTTAATTGACCATGAGGTTTCTGGTAATGAAATAGATAACAGCTTACTGATGTTCTGCTTGATTTGTACAAGTGGAACATTTCTACACCTGGTGAGCAGATTTAAGTTATAGTAGGAATTTACAGTCATTTACCCAATTCTTCAACTTAAGTCAGTTCCTCAGACCTAAAGCCCCTGGATCAGGAGGGGAAATGGGAGGTTCTGGGTCCCTTTTACAGGTGTTTTCTATAAATCTTCCTCCTAGTTGGTGTTTCTCAGAGTGTGGTACAATTTTTAGGTATGGAGGTGAGGGTGAGCTGAAAAATAGTCCTCTGAAGAAAGAGGCTCAATGTTAAAGAGTCATTTGGATTTTAGAAGTGATTTATACCATATTTAGATGTGCTCCGGCAAAACATTTACTGGATATTGCACAAAGCCGACAGTTTTGAATGAGGTCCAGAGCAAGGAAGGGTTCTGCCGGAGGTCCAGGCTCCAGGCAAAGTTGGAGCTCATACTTGGACCTAACAACCCATAAATCCAATGAACTTCAGATTGTCTGTGGCAGACAAGGGTGCTGTAGAAGTCCCAGGAGGAGAATTACAACAAAGACCCTCAGGGTATTGGAGCTAATAATTCTTTTCTATTTGAAAAGCAGCTCTCATTTGCCTCAGGGTCCTGGTAGAGAATTCAGACTATAGCTCACCCAGTGACAATGTGACCTAGAGATGAGGTCTCGCCTGCCCAGGCGGGTCTCGAACCCGCGGGCTCAGGCAATCCACTCACCTCAGCCTCCCAAAGGCGCGGGATTACAGGCTGAGCCACCGAGCCCGGCTAGCATTCACTATTAAATGGGCATTGTAAATATCAGACCAGACCTTAGAAGTGTCAGAAGGCATGAGTTTAAAAAGCATGGCCAAGTGGCTGAGACTCCTACTTGTGTTGTTTTTCTGCCTCTTTCTCTGATCACCCTTATGACTTCATGGAGATGTTCTCTACAGTTAACACCGGGAGAAACATGCATGGTCTTGATTTTCACATGGGTCTCCAAGGGATGCTGGCATTAGTTAGAAGTAGACAGCTGCTTACAGTCCCATCCAGGGATGGCCCTGAAAGGCAGTGGGGAAGGGAGGTCTTCTCAGTGGGCAGAATTTTGAGCAGTACATTTAGCGTATACCTTGTCTAGAAGAGATGGCTTGAGGTTTACAGCTATGCTAATTCCTGTGCAGTGGCTGCCTGCAGCAACCCCACCCTCACTTCTGTAAATGGTTCCTTCATTACATTCTTTTCCAATAAACTTTTTTTGAGCATGCCGTTTCTTTCCTGCCAAGATCCTAAATGACACAATCATACAGTGCAAAGCTGGCGTAGAGGTTTCAATTCCATTTCAATACCATCTGCCTGATATGCCTATTGGGAAAGATCCTGAGAATCAGCAGGAAAGCGTGAACTAATGAAATAATAATAAACAAGGCATTTGAACCACATTCATCCAATAAACATTTATTGAGGGCCTCCTCTGTGCCAGGCACTGTTCTTGACACTAGGATACAACAGTAAACAAAACAGATGTATGCTTCTCTCTTGCAGAGTTTTCATGTTGACAAAGGAGACAGACAATAAGCAACAAGAAAAATCTATACTATGTCAGACGGCAATAGGTGCTATGAAGAAAAATAAAGAAGGCAAGAGGGATAGGGAGTATTGGGGGAGGGTGTTATTTAAAATAAGGCAGTCAGGGAAACATTTACTAATAACATCTGAGGGGAAAGTTGATCTGAAGAAGGTGAGGGAGAAATCCATACTGAGATGAGGGAAGATGTTCTAAATAGAAAGAACAGCAAGGACAAAGGTCTTGAGACAGGAGTGTGTTTGAGGAATAGCAAGGAGGCCAAAAGGAGACAGTGGTAGGAGATATAGTCAGATAACAATGGGCCAATTGGGAAGGGCTTTGTAGACCATTGCAGAGTTTGTATTTTACTGAGATGGGCAGCCATTGGAGGCTTTTGAACAAAGGTGTGACATGATCTGACATGTTTATTATGATTTTTAAAAATCACTTTTCACCTGAGAAATGATCTGACGTGTTTTAAAAGGCTCTCTCTATCTGTTGATTGGAGAACAGACCAAAGTGGTGCAAGAATGGAAGCAGGGAGATGCGGATGAAGCTTGTTGCAATAATACAGGGAGAAGATGATGGTGCCTGGAATTGGTGACAAGTGGTCAAATTCTAGAAACAAGACAGAGTCAATGACGGAGAGGTTCAGCATACCATATGAGAGAAAAAAGAGGCAAGAATACTGCAAGTTTTTGCTTGAACAACTCGATGGTTAGACTATTTTACCAAGATGTGGATGATTACAGAATAGTGGGTTTGTGGGGAGACCAGGAACCTGGTAGTGACTTATGGTGAAGCTTCGTGTTGGACATATAAATGGAAATGTTAAGTGTTTAGTTGGTATGAGTCTGGAGTTCAGGGGAGAGATTCTAACTGAAGACACCAATGTGGGAGCACATGGATGGTTTTTAAAGCCATGAGACAATGAGGCCACCAAGATAGTGCGTAGATAGAAGAGGTCTAAGTTCTAAGCCCTGGGACTCGCCAACATGACAGATCAGGAAGGTGAACAGGAGTCAGGGAAGGAGATGGCAGTCAAGGTGTTATGAAGGTACCCACTCTCATGGTGAAAAGGGAGAGGACACGGGCCTAGTGGATGGGTGGAGGGTTTAAAAACACCAACCCCCGGCCATTGTTGTAGATAATCCGAGGGGACAGGGGCCTGGGAATTCAGGGAAGTAGGTTTGAAAGAGTTTCTGACCACATGCATAGAACCCTTAGTGCTACAGGCTTCACTTAGCTCACCCTCTTCCAGGTCAAGTTGCCTTTCTGGGGCTGCTGGTTCAGCCTGAGCCCTGGGAACGTCTTGTCCCAGCTCAGGGCAGCTCAGCCCTGTTCAGTCTAGCTTTGGCCCATTCTCCTCCAAGGTGCCTTCTCAGCTTTCGTGGTCCCTGGTAGGACCAAGTCCCTGCACCAGGGGTAGGAGATCTTGAATGGGGGGCGCTCTAGCCATTGCTGCAGGGAGGAGGCGCTTGGGCCTGGGAAGTCAACCAAGTCCAAGGTGGGGGTTGGGGTGCAAGGGAGTGAATGATTGTAGGGAGAGGACTCAGACTAGATGTTTAATAAGTATTTGTCGAATGGACGAACGCGTGTATCTCGAGCTGTGTCCGTGGGACTGTCGGCGACTAGGGTGTGTGTGTGGCGGGGGAGGGGGAGAGGGCGTGGGAGCGGGAGAGGGCGTGGGAGCAAGCGGTTGGGTCCCGGTTATGTTCCTGATGAGATTCCCCCCACCCCGGTCCTGCAGGGGGCGCCCCTAGCCTGGGAAAGGAGGCTGAGATCAGGGCGCGGCTCCCGCCTCCGGGTGTCCGCTCATCAGAGAGGCGGGGAGGGGCGTGGGCGTCCTAAGTCCCTGGGCTTGGGACAGCCGCTGGCCCTCTGCCGCCTCCCTGCCTCCGCCGGCCCCGGGGTCCCCGCGCGCGGGTCGGGCGTGTGGGCCGGGGGAGACGCGAGGTGCCCGCACTTCGGGGAACCTGGGCCGGCGGGGCTCCCGACGTCCCGGCCAGCAGGTACTCCGGCCCTAGGGCCTCTGCCCTCCCGCCGTACCCTCGCCATTCGGGCCCCTGAGTCCCTTGGATACTCAGCAGGGTCGGCCGAGGCCGGTGGGCGGGCGAAGACCCGAGTAGGTCTGCGAATATGAGGCGTTTCTCGCCCCCTTCGCCACCTCAGACAGCCCCCAATTTGCCCGGAGGCCAAGGCGCCAGATGTTGAACCCGTGGAAAAATTAGTTTGGCTTAAAGGCTGAAGGGAGGCTCCCGTCACCTCGGGCACTTCCTTTGCAGCATAAATAAACCCTCACGCGATTGAGATCTTAAACCACTAATTACGGTGCCAACCCTAGGGGAAGGTTTCTCTCTTCCACGGAGACTCATTGAGAGCCTAGCCGTGTGCTGGGCGCGATGCCCGGTGCCGGACAATGAAGGACTTGAACCTGACACAGGCGGAAAAGGATACAGGAAAACGCTAGACCTTTGGCCTAGTATGGGATACATCTGAGGGCAAATAATCAGAAGAAAAGGGGGGAAAAAAAAACTGGCCCAGAAAGATGAAGGAAATGAGAACAGCAAATTCAACCCACATGCCAGCTGTTTGCCTTTCGCGGAGCGGGGTAATGCCTCCTGGTGGCGGAGGGGCAAAAGAGCATGTCACCGCCCGTGGAGTCTCTGAACAGGCGTTCGCAAGTGGTGGTCGGTTATTCTCTTCATATTGGGTTGAAATGTATTACCACCACAATCCATGGCTGTAAAGCAAAAGAAATTACAGGACAAGGCAACAGACTTCCTCCGAGGTGTTTTCGTTTTCCACCAACTGAGAAACAAGATGTCTTGAAGAACACGAGGCTTTCGGCTTCTTGGCATAGCTAACAGTCTCCTAGGGGATGGTAGCGTAGACACCACTAGCAGCGCTACAAATACAGGCATTAGAAAAGGGGCTTGGCAGTTTCAGCATGCATAAAAACGATAATTTGATGGCCAGCACTGATGGCAAAGGATAGAAGTGTTGATAATATTAACAAAACAGTATCGCTTTGTCCCCAGATACAAGGAGAAATAATACCTGGACGTGGGAAAGAAAAATAACTTCACAAAAGAGGCCAGCTGAAGACGTGTTTCACAGTTAAATGCTTACACCTGGGAAACAATTCTGAACGTTCTTAGATAAGTGATAGAACCCATCCCTCTGAACTTCACCGGGCCATTAAGCAAGATGAAAGATGCCAAGTAGATGTGTCAGGTATGTTGTTCTGGTTGCCCACACTGCCCCACTCCTAATTGTTAAAAGAAAAGTATTAAAAGGAAGAACCTGATTGTTGTTGGTGAGCACGCCTCTCTAAAGGGCTGGATTGATGTGTCAAGAATGAAGTTGTGGCTAGCCAAAGCGTGGCCCAGGTATCATGGGGAGGAGGGGTCCTTAGGAAACCTGGCTGCTTACTTCAGAATTGGTTTTAGGTTTGTGATACTGAGGTTGTAAAGATCTTTCTATTACCTCGAATTCTGGGAGCTCTTAGTAGCCCCATCTATCTTTGACATTTGTTGTAAAGAGGCCCTTAAAGGACTGAAGGAAGGAACGATCCAGAGGAAGCCGGAAGCTTCAGATTCTGAGGCAACATGACAACAAGATGGAGTCGGCCCACAATTTCATTCGTGTGTATCTTATCTCTTCATGGAGCAGATTGTAGTGAAATCACTTAAAAACATAGTATTAGTAATTTTCTGGGTAACACTGAGGAGGATTTATTGTTAGAAGATAGTGATAGCTCAGTTATTTAATTTTTTAAATTCAATTTCTTATTCACATTTAGAAATTTCATGACGTTCTTAGTACATAGGGAAGCTTTAGCAATTAGCTATGTTTTAAGAAAATGCTTCCCATGATTAAAACTTGTTATAGCCTTTTTCAGGGACCTCCACAACTTCTGTGTTCTTAAGTCTAGTAACATGGCTTTACTATTGCTAGCTTTTAAGAAGTTTCTGCAGAAACATATTTAGGTAAGCAGATTCATTTGCCTGACTTGATAGATCAGTTTTAAAGCAATAATGTGCTTTAGTGCTTCTGTGCCAAAGGAAAACTCAGGATTCCAGGGATTGCCATGAGCTTACATGTTTCAGGGATGATGAGTTTGTATATTTGGGTGATAATTGTTCTATAGGATTTTTTTCTTTTTACATTTCTACTAGAAGCCATTCATTATTTTTCTACTAAACACTGGCATACTAATATTTAGTAAAATATGTATTTTTACTGTATGCATGAATAAGATGTTGGAAATTCTACAAATTTCTAATTTTGTTTTATGCTTTGTATTCATTTTTACTGAAGTATTTACTTGTCTAACCCATAGGCTTTTGGAAAGTTACCTTTATCTCCTCTCCCATTTGGGCCCTTGTGGGTTAATGCCGATACACATATACATGCACCAAAAACACGTACTGTAGTTTTGGTCAGGGTCCAGGGAAAAGTGAAAATAAAGGCATGTGTTTAATTTGCCATCCCTACCCTGAACTCAGGTTATAAACACACCTACCTACACTTTCTTCTATTACATATACTTTAAACATTACATGTTTAATCCACCTCATATGATGAAGCATTTGAAAGACCATGATAATATCAAGATAGGCTGGTTGTGGTGGTTCATGCCTGTAACCCCTGCACTTTGGGAGGCTAAGGCAAGAGGATTGCTTAAGCCTGGGAGTTCGAGACCAGCCTGGGCAACACAATGAAACCTTGTCTCTCCAAAAACAAAAAAAGTTAGCTGGGTGTGGTGGCATGTGCCTGTAGTCCTAGTTACTTGGGAGGCTGAGGCAGAAGGATCGCCAGAGCCTATGAGTTAGAGGCTGCGATGAGCCATGATTATGCCACTGCACCCCCTATTGAATGACAGAGTGAGACCCTGACTCAAAAAAAAGATAGATGTATTTTATTTATTTTTATTTTTAAATTTTATTTTAGAGTTGTGGGTACAAGTGAGGATTTGTTACATAAGTAGGCTGCATGCAGGTGAAGTTTGGGCTTCTAGCTGACCTTCCCTCCTCTGGTAGTGGACCAGCTACCCATTGTGTTGTCGTGTCCTCCTTCCCCCCTCCCTCCCTCCCCCAGGGTGTCTAGCAACTACTGCTCCCACCCTTGTGTTCAGGGCCCACTTATGAGTAAAAACAATGTGGTATTCAGTTCTTTGTTTCTGTGATAGTTCACTTAGTATGATAGTCTGCAACTGTATCCAAGTTGCTGCGAAAGCCATGGTTTTGTTCTTTATGGCTGCATGATATTCCATTGTGTAAGCATACCACATTTTCTTTATCTAGTTCATTTTCTTTTTTTTTCTATATTCAATATTTTTTATTATGATATTGTGGGGTACAGTTAAGGGTAGGTATACAGATATGCTTCGTTCAGGCACTCTTGTTGATGAGAGGTGTCTCCCCATCCCCAGACAGATATTTACTACCATTAATCCCATCACCCTCCCCCTCCCCCCCCATAGTTTCCCACCACTGTCAGTCATTTTCTTATGGTAATACGTTGGATGATCAAGGTCTACTGTATGAGAACATGTGATACTCAGTTCTTTGTTGCTGTGAGAGGTCACTCAGTATTATAGACTCTAGTTCCATCCAGGTTGCTGCGAAATTCATGATTTTGTTCTTTTTTATGGCTGCATAGTATTCCATTGTGTATATGTACCACATTTTTTT